>JAPYYT010001976.1:0-21762 GCA_030522565.1 Ceratosolen corneri
ACGTTATCCGGATTAGCTTAATTTTCTTTCTTAGTTTACTCCCTGCTATCTCTCCCCTTCCACTATCTGAAATTTCACACTCGGGGTTACGCCCGAACAGCATTGAAAAAATTGGCAGATAAAATATAGTATTTGTTTTAAAAAGAAAGCTAAGTTTTATGTAAATTTTTTAACTTTATATCTTGCGAAATTTAACTTTATAACATTTATATGATTATTTATTTAAAAAATAATGATATTAAAATAGTCTTGTCAACAATTCAAAAATATTTTAAATTTTATTTTGGATTTGGTAGATTAAGCACATTAGCAGATAAACTGTAATATTATTTATCGAGGAAAATAAGATATTGATAAACGTTCGTTTACCGAAATATTTGTTTACCTGACTTAGAGTCTTTACTTCGTCTAGGTTCTTTACCACGACGACTAAGTGTTTCGCGACTCCGGTGCCGGCGTCTTATTGTTGTCACAGGCTTCGCCAGCTGTTGTTGATCATAGTTGATTTCATAAGGCTCGCGATAATTCCGAGGTCGCCATGGTGCTAAAACACTTACACTCCTAGACACGGTGCGTGTGTGTGCTGTAAGCGGGCGGTTCAATTCCTCACGGCTTGCTGCGCGCCTTCTCTCATTTGGACCAGGGATCTCTCCGACTAGGGTCCAAAATTAGAAGACAAGTAGTTAATTATTATTAATGAAATTACACATTCTACAATTCGGCTGTTAAAAGAAAGATTATTTCCTAAATTCTGTTTTAATGAAGTTGATTAAGAATAAAATTCTTGAAAAATTATAAAACCCTGTAAATTAATAGTACCAAGCACATGTAATACTAGTACTATCTAATTTTTCAAGACATTTTAAAAATACTTTGATAAAAAAATTTAATTTTTTGAAGATGGTATCAATTTAGAAAAATGTATAAATACGTGTATATAAACGATGCCTATTATCGCTCATGAAGTCTCATTTTTTAAATATTCATTTTTCTTCATAAAAGAAAACAAAGAACATGATGTTTTAAAAAATAAGACTGGCTCATAAAAACATTTATAAACAGTCTTTATTAATTACAAGTTTATAATCATCATATACTTAGTTCCTTATATAATACCATTCTTATTAAATACGTATTTAAAGTAGTTCATATAATAATTATGCAGTAATTAATGACAAACAATTTACTTACGATATTACATAAACATTGATATTCTTAATAGAAGTTTTATAAACATAAATGCTTACATTTTAAACTTGGTCAATCACTGTATATACCTGATAAAAATTTATAAATAAAGCACAATGATTTTTCTGATTTTTCACTATTGGTTTACTCTTATCAAGTAATATAGTCTTAAAATAATTTTGCAGTTTAGCCTTATTTATATGTATACAATTTTATTTATTACTTTGATAATTATCATTGAATTAGTTGAAAGGCATAATTAATTTTATGAGTTTATATTTTTCCGTCTACTTTATGCCTTTGAAATGTTTAATATTTTGTAAGTATACATGTTTGTAATATATGCAATATGCAAAAAATTCCTAATTAAAAAATGTTTAATTTTTACGAATAAATAAAAATTCGGTATTGTATTTTAAAAATGCAGATATAAAAATTATTGTAAAATTATGTTTTTAAATAAAATTTCAATATTAATTATTTTATTAATTGTTTTTTAATTCATTTAAAAAATTTTTTTTTAATTAATGTAAAAAATTTTCTTCTAATTAATTTAAAAAAATTCTTTTTCATTTAATTTTTTTAATCGTTTTTTAAGTAATTGAAAGAAATTTTTTTCATTAGTTTCTTTAATTAATAATTATTTCTTTAGTAAGAAATTTAAAAGTTTATGGGCTTTAACAATTTATATTTTAATCATTTGATATTTTATGTTTCTAACAAATGTTATTGTACTCTCAAAATATTGAAATTTAATAAATTTCTCAGCATTATTTTATTTTGATACATCTAGATCAATTTAAAAATGAAATTAATGTAATTACATACATTATATTTGTTCATATTTAGAATTTAATATATTGTTGATTATGAAATACCATTGTAAAATTACAATATTTAAAGTAACAAAAAGACAAAGAAAAAGTATCTATGATCAACCTGTTGCAGCGTGTAAATAAACAACAGATCTTTGGGATCTTTGAGAATTTTGGCTCTGCTGACTGCTATCTCCTGTTGTACTTTCACCAGAGGATAATGCACTTTCTGCAAATCTAGAGGGTTTTCTTTGTGGTAATATGATTCCCATAGGGTGACGGTTTGTGCTCGTAATCTCACGACCTATTTTGGCACGGTCATCTACTTGTTTGTTTCTAAAGTAAATCCTTTTTTTTATTAATTTTATTAACATTAAACGAATTAAAAGAAAACATTAATTAATTTGCTCATTTAAATTCCTGCTTGATTTATATTTTATTAAATCCCTTGATGCCCCAAATTAAGTAATTACAGTCACAAATTACAACCGACTAAGTATTATATTGTGAATTTGCGTTACTTATTAAAATATTTATTCTATTTTTGTATAACTTAAATAATTTACTATGTAATACAATTTTCTAGAGACAAATAACGTAATTGATGATATTAAATTAAATGTATTATTAACATTATTATGTATTATCGGATTATTATTATTGGCGTTCAAAAAATTAACAAAAAATTAACAACAACGTGATTTAATTATTAAAAATTATATTATATAGCATATTATATAATTCATAAAAAATATAATAGTGTTTTGATAGTATAGAATAGTATTTTATAATTGTATATATTATAATAACTTTATTATTTATTAGTTTTAAGCTTTAAGAAATTAACAATGAGTGATTTTAGACAGAACTGTTAAAGTGTGTCGTTAAGTTTATAAAGATTACTTTTTAATGCACGTTACTTGTAATTACCTATCGACACGGTTCGATGAAATTGACTCCTGATCGGTGTCTCCGAAGAATCGAAGATTTTTCTGCACTGATATTCGTTCAGGCACTGAAGAAACTTCCTCATCTTCCGTGCCGGTTGTTAAAATCTCACTTTCAGGTATTCGTGACTTCTTATCCACAAGCTAAATACATTTAAAGCGTTCTTAATAATTAACTTTTCCTTTTACATTTTTAATAGTATAACTTTGAGTAATATGTATAATGAAATATCTTAGTATATTAGTAAGTATTGTAAATAATTTTAAATAAAATTAAATTTGTGCAGTTATAATATTATAAAATATAAATAATTAAATTTATCGTATTTATTACCGAATTTTCGAATTGAATTTCCAATTAAACTTATCGAATTCTATCATACTATAGAATGATTTTCTATTAAAGAATTTATTTAAAATAAGAAAATTAAAAATATATATTTAGAATATACATATAGTTTAAAACAAAGGCCAAAGTACAAAAATTAGCTTATTGGAAGAAAATAGGCAATTATTGTTATTTTATCTAAGAATGCAAATAAGTATAATTATATGAATATGAACATGTATAAAATAATTAAAATGACATACACCTAACGCCCCGAGTATGAATATTGAAGAGTTTATGCATATTTGAAAAATATTTTTTTGTCCTTTAAAATATAAGACAAGATGATAATAATAATATCACGAGTTTTTGATCATATTTCTTTATGAGAATATAAGTTATTTACATAAATTATAGTGGAAAGTATATATTTCTACACTTTGTGAAATTTTAATTTCAGTACAAAGAAAATTTGGCATATACTTGAGTTTTATAATACTATTCAATTTGGAATTGATGTTGATATGAAAATTAAAATTATTTAATAATACTTTAAATAATTTAGGAGATATGAGATTAAAAATAAATAATGTTATCATGCCTGTGAAATGTAATTAATTTAAAAATGAAAAAATCCTACACTTTTTAATATTCGTTATAAAAAGATTATCATCAAACATTCAACAAATTTTTTACTTAAATAATTAAATTTCCTATGCAACTTTTTAAAAATTATGTATCATTTCATTATAAAATTAATTTATTATTTTCTTTATAAAATATTTTAAATTATGTTAATGTACAAAAATATAAAAAATCTCTTTTATTTATATTCATTACTGTATTAACAAAAAAAGTATTTACTCGGATTTTATATAATAAAATACTTAATTATTAAAAAATATTTGTTTGTTTGTATCTTCTAATAAAATCTTATATTTTTTATTATATTTTCTTTAATCGCATATTGAATATAATTAAATTAGTACATTTTAACTATTATTAAAATATTGAGTATGTTAATAGGAATGTTTCTTTGTTCTTAATTTTAGGTATTCCAACTCAAATATATTCTAAATACTATTTTTCAATTGACTGGTATTATTTATATTAATATCTATAGTTAGTTTAATTTTTAAATATGGATAATATGATTTATTAATAAATAAAATAAGAAATAATTCTTAATTCAATCAATCATATATGTAAATACACATTTATGAATGTTATTTATATCTAGTTTAAGGTTTACTCCATTTTTATGTTATTATTGATTCGAAATATCAATTAATTTTAAATATTTATTTGCACAAATATCTTATTATAGGCTAATATTCTGTCATAAAATATAGACATTGTCAATCAAATTAAGGTTACATTGAAATTATGTTCGCTGTAAAAATAAAAAATATTAAAAAATCTGTATTAAAAATTTAAATAAATAAAATAATTTAGTGTATTTTATTAAAATATATTCAGCAACTTTCAGTATATGTATTGGTATTATAACAAATTTCATTATATTATTTTTTTTATCAAATACATTTAATTTCTCTAAATATTAGTCATTTTTTAAATAAATTTATTGTAGTATTCATGAAATTTTTTAAAAAAAGTTATACATTAATTTGACCTTGAAATCTATAAGAATTTTTGAAAGCCTTAAAAATAATTATAAAGATATTTCACAAATATTGTTATTAAAAGTTGGCGATATAAAGAAACAGAGTAAATATTTTAGTTACAAAAATACGAACGATTCTGATTCTAAATTTATTCATAAATTATGTTTATAAATATTATAAAAATAAATGAGTAAATACAGAAAAAGAATGTAGGATCGTAAAAATATTCTTGAAATTCTTATTTTTTATTTACTTTCGCATTGGATTTATTTTTGCGGGATAAAGATTTAAACCATCCCTTCCTCTCAGCCTCTTGACCTTGATTATCTCGTATGAGAGTACTTTTAAGATGGCGAAATTGTTGAACGGGTTGTATAAGTGTTCCAGTTGATCGTGATAATCTTGAATGTTGCGGTGGACTTGGACTTCCGCTTGGTGTCGATAAACGTCTGCGCTGTCTGTATCCATCCTGTAATTAAGAGAAAAATTATAACTTCAAGAAAACAAATTAAATTCAGTAATAGGTTCACTAAACTCTATGTTCTCACTCCATATCTCTTTAATATTGGCAATCATCTCAAAAGTAGATTTTTTTAAATTACGAATGATATAAAAAAATTAATAAATAGTATACAAGTTTTTCGTATTCTCAGATAGCATATAGAATATAATCGATATAAATAGTGGTCTTATACATAAATGTTTAGATAAAAATTGTTTATCCGTATCCAATATTTTTATTTAATTATTTTTTATCCTCACAATAATCATCAAATTGGATTTAATTTCTATTGTACTAGGCACTTAATTTCTACGAAATTTTTAAGCTTATTATAATTTAAAACTATATTTTTAAGGAATTTAATATTGATTAATGCATAAGATACTTTTCAGTAGGACTAACCGAATCTATTAAGAACTAAAATATATAAAAGTCAATCATTAAGGATAATTAAAAAGATTAAGAATAAAACGTTATAATAATTATATGATATATGTATTAAAAAATAATCAAAGAATGATTTTAAGAAATAAAACAGTAATATTAATTGAAAACAAATGAATGATTGTCTTCATGAACAAATAAGGTTTTATTTATGCATGAAATACTTATATGTATAAATATGTATAAATATGTATAAACCTGCAAGTTAAATATATAATTACATGTATTATATAATTAAAACATTAAAAAGAATTATGGTATTCGTTGAGAAACTCTCACGCATTGCAACTTATTACAAACAGCAAAGAATTGTTCAAAGTCAATATTGACTAGATTGATTACAATAAATTTTTTTCGTAGTATGATTAAATATTTTATATTTTATATTCAACACGGATTTTATTTAATTGCACATTCCTATTCTTATATTTTCTATTTTCAAATATGCCTGTGTATATACGCACACAAAGTTTTTAATATTTAGTCATTTTTTTAACCTCTTGTTTATAATAATATTTTATGCTACATTGCAAAAGGTGAATAGAGATGAATAAGTTTTTTAAAAAATTTATAACTGATCACTTTCCCGAAAAACATTGATTACAAACTAGATAGACAATAACATATTCTTTATTAAATTCAATTAAAATTATTATTATATTTAGAAAAAACATATTTACAAATAAATTATTTATGTAATTATTTATTTATTTATTATTTATTAATTATTTATTTAAATAAATTATTTATCAATATATATATTTGTGTGTCTCTCTGTAGGTGTGTTTGTGTGTTAGAATATGAATGAATTTCTCTTATAAACCATTCCTATTATGTTTTTTGCTTTGTTTGAAATTATTTAAAACTTGCAAAATAAATATATTATATTTTGGTCTATTCTATAGATACAGAAATTTCTATAGATTATATATATATATATATATAGTATATATTATATATATTATATAGTATATACAGTATACATTCATCCAAATAATATCTTATTTTTAAGACATTTTATAACAGTTCAATAATCTAAAATTTTATTTGTATATTTGTATATTTGAATATTTGATGATTAAAAGAAAATTAAAAAAAAATCTTTTATTTCTATATATTTTTCTATAAATTTGTATAAAAAATATTATATATGAAATTTAATAATAAATATTTTTATGAATAACTTCTATTAATCTTTTTTTTCAATAATGAGGTATTTGGAAATATGGTTTAAAGAACAATATTGTTATAGATCATCATAAAAATTGTATGCAAAATGATATTTAGGAAGTTTAACTGCATTCAAAGTATTTCACTTTTATTTACGCAAGCAATATTTAAGATCATGATCGGTTTGAATCATAAAGTTAGAGATCATAATTTTATCTATTTTCTTACTCTCTCTCTATATTCTTCCTTCTGTATTAGAATTTTGAGAAAAGACTAACAATGGCTATATCTGTGAGTTGTCAATAAATATAAATGTACATGAAAAAAGGAGAAAGGGAAATTGAGAAAGTGGTATAGATAACTGAATTATATGCAAAGTATAAATTACATCGATGTTTGTCAGTGGCTATCGTTTACTACTTCTCGTTCTACTTACTTTTTATTTTCAAATATTTGCGAGGAAAAAGATACACGGGAGTAGAGTAAAATTCAATACTTTTATTATAGATTCTATATGTAAAAGGAGAAGAAAGAAGTCGACGACTAAAGCAAAATAAGAGTAGATATATATGAAAGTCATGAAATACTTTAGAGTGTGTACGAATTAATAATGCATGCCTTTTGTAATGAATAGAAATAGAAAACTACAGAACAAATTACGTATCACGTCATACAGTGTGATTACGAGCGATTACTACTTTTTCTATTTTCTTTTCTTTCTTTTTTTTCCTCAGTTTTTTTTTTTGTTTCTGTTTTCTACGGACTTTCTTTTGATATTAAAATTTTTTGCTTCACTGTAGTATATTGAGTATCTTTTCGCATTATTCATATTTCATATGTGATAATATATTTGATAAATATATTTGATTGTATATATGGTACATACCATGACTATTTAGATTTAAATTTATAATAGATGCTATATATCATGATAGATTTACTCACAAAGTTTTGCCAAAAAAAAAACTTTTTCATTTTTATTACACAGTAACGACTTTTTATATCGTTATGATTTTTTAACTTACAAGTTATTAATGACGAGGATCTTTTCGATGTTAAATTTAATGTGTATAATGCTTGAACAAATGAAGAAAGAAACAGTAATTTTTATTATTAATGATGCAAAGGTGCGTTATGCATAAATATATATTTATTAGAAAAATCTATATTATTCTTGAATGAATAACGTCATAAGAAGTTATGAGATATGTAATTAATGATTTAGTGGACTTTGTATCAATAATCTTATATTCAAATTATATTAACATTCCAAATTATATATATATAAAGAGATTTCAAATGTAGAAATGAATAATTTTGTTGTATTTATTTATTTTTCAATTTGTTCAAGAGATAATGGTTTTATAAAAATTATATACTAGATATTAAATAAAATATTTTACATATTTATACGCTAATATAGAAGGAAAATCATATCAATTAGTTAATATCATTTTAATTCAATAAAATATTGCTTTAATGAAATTTTATTTTTTGTATATGTTTGAGTTACTTAACATAAATTAATTATTGATGTTCCATAAATGAATAATATTTATGTTTAATTCTTTTTTATAAATAGAATTAGAATCTAAATTTATATGATAATTATAATAATTATACTTGTAATAATAATTATACTAATAATTATACAGAATATATATTAAAACAAAATACAATTGTGCTTTTGTATTTCTATGTACGTAAAATATAAGGGGCTCGCTATACAAGTATTAATAAAGACAAAACATAAAAGAATATTAAACGAAGGTTGATTATAAATACAACAACAAAATGTATTATAAAGAAACAAAGAGAACGGATTAGAAAAACGTTTTCTACAATTTTTATTACATAGTGTAGTTTAAATGTAGACAAAAATAATATTTATATAGTAGCATCAAGTATCTATGAAAGAAAATAATTTGGTTTTTGAGAGTTGAATAATGTGGTACTATATATATATTTACAAATTAATATATATTTGCAAAGAATGAACTAAAGAAGATTAAACATAAATTTATGAGAAATTACGGAATAAATGAATCAAACTTGATAAACACACTGCTGAATTAAGATTCTAATATCTTTCATAAAGTCAGAGTTAATATTAACAAGCATATCTGAAATATATATTTTAAGAAAATGCAAAATTCTAAATATCAAAATATCAAAATTTATTGAAAATTTTGACTACTACGTTCAAAAAGAAGAGAAAACGGTATTATCAAGGCTTAACTTCCGTAAAACAAATAAAAAAATAGTCTTAAAAAAGGTAAAAAAATGGAAAAGGAGCTAAAATTTCTATCAATTGCAAGAACTACGAGAATATAATGTTATAAGTTATGATGTTATAATGTTATAATATAATGTTTAAAGAGACAGTATTCTTGAGAGAAGAATTTGACTGTGTTACACTTGACCATTAATAACTAAATGTGAAACGCAAAATGGCATAGATCTAATTGCACCTCACTATCATTACAGTAACTGAAGCAAATTCAGACTTAATGTATTCAGTTAATGTACATAGAACAAAGAAAGAGTTGAAGATTTGATGACGCGCGAAAGTGTTTGAAGGCTACATTTAAATTTTCCAATCAATTCTTCATATCAATTGTTTATTTTTCTTATTTTTAAAACTTTTCAAAACTTTTTTATTAACTATTTTCATTTTATTTTATTGCATTTCTTATTATTAATATTCACTTTATTTACAATAAATCTTTTCTGTATAATTTGCAAAAATAAATTGTTTTGAAAGTTTTATAATTTAAAGCAGCACATAATTTAATTAATAATTTATAAGTTTCATAATGTAGTTTTGGTTAAGTTTTTAAAGTAATAAATAAAATAATGAAATAAGAAAACTATGGTAATAAAATTTAAATATTTAGCAAATAAATTTAAAGTAAATTGTACTATTCCACATTTTAAATGCTCTTAATATAATGTCGATAATTATTTTAAATTTAAATTAAAAATATTATAATATGATATTTATAATAATTATAGTTATTATAGAAAATTTAATTAATCATTTTTAGAAATTTTGCTATAAAATTTTAATAATTTTTCTTATTTATATGAAATTACTTTGCACACATGGCAATTACCTTTGTTTCATACTTTTCGTCTTCATTTAATATTTAAAATAAATAAATATTTAATAAATAATATATATTACGGTTTACTACATTTTTTACAATTTCTTGTCATTCTTTATGAATTAATAAATTATTCTTATAATGTTAATAAATGCATTTCCTTTTGTATACATATTGAATTGGAAATATTATGAACTGACACGTAGGCTTATGAGAGCGAAAGGGAAAAAAAATTGGTATTTCTTTGCGAATAAAATCTAAGACGAGATAAATTTGGGAATGAAAGGAAAGTAGAAGCTAAATATGAATTATGGACATCGTACCTGATACTCTCAGCAGTGCAGGAAACTCTGGACTCTATTTCGCGTCCCGTCAGCTTATCTTTTTTTCTCGTTCAATCAACTGCAATTTGTAATTAACCCATTTCATAAACAGCAGATGAATGACTTTCCTATACAAAAACCTATGTTCTAAACTTTTCTATATTTTTAACTCTTATTTGAATTCCCATTAATTTTATAAAATTTCTTTTTTAATATTATACTTTTAACTACTTATTGAATACAGCTTGATTTCCTTCCAATTGATAAATGTAAAAAAATTTTACTTTGTTGAACGATAATTATTGTAAAAAAAATTTATTGGATATTATATAAACTTTTAAAATAGTTGTAATCTTTTCTTATATTAATGTACTTGCTAATGTACATCATGTTAGTTATATGTAGTTTCTACACTAGAAATATATCATTCTAGATATACAGTTACATCAATTTTACTTGCAAAGATTATTTTATTATTATTATTAAATCTCCACGTATCATATTAATTAACTAGAAACATTTTTGTTATTTTATTTTAAATAACAAAATAAGTAATAAATACATGGAATAAAAAATTTTTTATTTTAAATAAGACAACGATAAATTACAATTATTATCTTATAATAATATATAATTGATTTTTATATCTTCCGTGTATTAATATTTTTATTTAAAGTAAAGTTTTCAAATTAATTTCAAATCATTATTAAGATTGTTTGTTCTTTTACATTTATTTAATATTTATCTTTATTTGATGAAAATTTTATTATTTTGCTAATTTTAATTTATATCATTTACGTTAGTGCACGTACTTTTTACATTATTTAAAATATAAAACTTACATTATTTCAGAATCGGTATAAATATTTTTTAAATACTGGATTCTATTAAAAAATAAACATAAAATTTGATTAAATTTTAGTGTAAAAGTCTATTTTCCATATTGTTAAATAAAAGTTTAAAAAATAACATATACAAGCATATTTATAATAGAGAAATTTAATATGTAATATGTTTTCGTTTTACAGATTACTTTTTTTTTTCTTTAGTATTTGAATAATATTTGTTAGATTAAGTTAAATTCGCGTATGGAGAAATTAAACGAAACAGATATTTATTTGTGAAAAACTATTTGATAACCTTACATGTATAACTCGATTTACGAGTAGTAGTTTGTGAAAATGCCAATAAATGATTATGAATGCTAATTTGAAGGTGAATATTGTCTTAACAAAAGTAAATTTTTAACATATTTATTTAATACAAATAAAAAATAATTTCATTCCTTTTAAAATGGCATTAAGTTTATATTTGTAAGTGTGATGACTCATTGGTATCTTATGTTCACTATATATTTCAATAAAAAAAAATTGTGATTAGGAAGCATTGTCTTATATAAGAAAAACTGCCAATATAATATATAAAGTTATTATCGAATAATTTATATATTTAAATTTATTTTATTTAAAATTAAATAATAAAAATTTTTTTGAATAAATGTCTTAATTGTCTTTTATAAAATTATATTATCCTTTATTTATATATATATTTATATTCTTTATTATAAAGTTAATAAATTAATTAAAAAATTTTCTATACATGTAAATACATATAATTATATTATTCAATAGATCCTTTATAATAAATCGCTATATATTATAAATATAATATATACATATATAATAATAACTTATATACATATATTAATTCATAAATAATTTAATAATAGGCAATAAATTAGACTGGCAATAAAATTTCGGGCGGTGCTCATTTGAACTCGCTCAGTATAAAATTATACGGATGATATGCGGTGGAATAAATGAATCGATACGAAGTAATTATAGTAAAAGCAAAAAAAAATGTTTATAATCTTTATTTATACAACTTATTTATATATTATTTAAATAATATATCTCTTTTTCTCTCTCTCTCGATTTCACCCCCTCATCCTTCACCACTCTTTTCTTTTTTATATTTATGTATGTTTGGATATAGTGAAAATACGTGAATTGTTTATATCGAGTTCAAGCTACGCTTCTTCCGAAGGACTCAGTTGAAATCTCACACGATGATAAAGTTGCTATAGTACGTGTGCAAAGATGCATCTGCCTCGATATTAACTCTACTGTCTATTTATAGTAGATCAAAATGTAGGCGCGTACATCCATCTGAACGCGAGAGGGGAACAAAGAGAGTGAGAACGCGAGGGAAATGAAAGAGAGTTACAGAGAGAGAGAGAGAGAGAGAGAGAGAACGAATGCAAAAATAGTGAGTATGATACCGAAGGATTAGAGTATATAAAATATATCCAGTACAACAGAAAAGATACCCTTCGGATATCGTTGGGATTCATGCTCTTCTTTTCGTTCGTTCTCCTTTAGACTCCTGCAGTTCTATTATTTAGACTTGTTTTAAGTTGCACATTAAAAGCGCAAGCCTAAGAGCTAAGACAAAAAAGCCTGCAGATCGAACTCAAGATCTATTCTCAAGGTTTTTAACGGTTTCCCTCTCTCCCACCCACTCACTCAATTCCCTTTTCTCATCATTTCTTTTCTGTTATACAAGTAACTCTTACTTCTTTAAATGTTTTTATATGTATAAAGATTTTCAAATTTATAAATTTTAACTATTACATTATTATTTAGTAAATTTCTTACAAGTTTTTATAGATAAATATGAAATTAGGTAAATGTAAAATTAAATAAAAATTATTAAACTTAAATCTTTTTATCTTTACTATTTAAAAATATGTATTTTAAATTTAAAGGTATTTTAATACATAATATTCAAATAAAATTTTAAGTGATTTTCAGTTTAGACAGCACAGATCTATTCCTATATAAGCTATATATAATTAAGAAATTTTTAAATATATTTTAGCAATAATTATGATAAAGAGAAAATGAAAAATAATTTTTTAAAAAGAAAAAAAATTAAGAAAAAATAAATTTTTATTATATTACGAATAAACGTACTTTAATTAAATTTAGAAAGAAATATTAAATGCTTTCATTTTTTATTAAAAATATTCTTTTATGTACAAAATGATAACAAATTAATTATAATAAAAATTTTTATTTTATAGAATTTTAAATGTTTTTGGACTATTAAAACATAACAAATCAATATAATATTAAATATTATAATTAGTATCTCAAGATTTATACTTTATATGAGTGTACAAAAAAGTATGAAAACAGAATTCAACAAAACAGTATTAGCAAAAAAAAAATAACAGTATTTAATAATTTTCCTACTCAATTCATGATATATATAGAATACATTGATTTTTTGTTATATAATTATATAAATATACGATATAGTCATATTATATATATATATATATATATATCTACATTATTATAAACAATTAAATAAATATCGATGGATGGATTGGATTGGATGCAGTGGTGTTACAACAGAAATTTGAAAGAAATACCTTTTTCATCGACATTTAAAAGTATAGTATTATTAAAAGGCGATCAAAATTACTTAGCATATAATTTATTGAAATAAGAAAAGTAATAAAGAAATAAATTTAATATTATACACTGATTTGAGACTTCTAATCTTGTTGTGAATTCAACTTCATAAAATAGCCACGCCTTTTAATTGAAAAAAATTTAATTTGTCATTGTTAAGCAAAGTAATATAGACAATATATGAAGATAAAGAGTATGTGAAAAAGCAGCAAGAGAAGCCACTGTAAGGAGCTATAGAGTCAGTGAAAAAGAAAGATAAGGGAAGCGCAATGCAACAGGTAGTATCGTATCAGTGAATTGCAATCGGCGTTTGTCTTGTCGGCAACTTTCCAACGAGCGGGCACATCATCGAGGAGTATCCGACATTTATCTAGGCTCAAGGACTCGTGACGAACGTTATAATACAAAGGATCGTAAAACGAGACTTGTCCCTGACTTTTTGTGCGCCATAGCTTTTTCCTTTCTTCTTTGTATTTTAGTTTATTATTGTTTTTTATTTTAAACAGTGCAAATGATTAAACAACGTAGGTGTTTAAACAATGTAGACTTATGGGCAAATAATTTTTTATATTTTCACTTATTTTTGTTGAAATAAATTTTTTTAAGAAAATTTTCAAACTATATATATATATCCTAAACTTGATCCATTTATAATTGACTTTTTTTTTTTTACCAAAGAGTATTTTACTAATAATTTTTTTTTTTTTTTTTGATTTGTATTTGGAAGAAACAAAATAATAAGTATTCAAAGAAAACATTACAATAGAATGTTATGCAATATTTGAACATTTTTAGATTTTAGCCTTCGGATATTGAATATTTAATTTGTTAAAGACTTCAAAATATGTCTTAAATTCACAATTCTTATTAGAAACAACTTTGTATATTATGCTTGTATGGCCTCCAAGAAAGAATGCTTTACTCTTTAATGTATAACTTTTCTTTCTTGATCTTTCATTCGAACGATGAAATAACTCATACTATTCTCTTCTTGCTGCTTTTTTCTTTCCTAGAGAATCGATGAACATAATGCTATGAACAGTCCAAAAATAGTTGTTAAATTCTTTTCACTAACTTGTATCTTCAGTTTCTATAAGTGGCTTTAGCTGTATTGCAACTATTCTATAAATAGCCTATTGGATTAAACGAGTAGTGGTGGAATTAAAAATCCGACCAACAAGTAATTTAGATTACTCTAACAAGTCTTCAAAATGTAATCTATATTGTTATTATTATTTTATTCTGTTTGATTAATCTTTAAATAAATCATTTATTTTGCACAAAGATTTTCATATTTAAATGTTCGAAGAAAATGAATTTTCAAACGAATATTCAGAATATACATCAATAAACGGTTACATTTAAATTTGATAAATCATTAAAAAGGAAATTTTTCTATGGAGCAGATGCACGGTAATTGGTTTTTTTTTTTATCAAAAAACAATGTTATTGTTTTCGCAATTCAAAAATATTTATATCACTCCAATTCAAACGAAACGATTAACCTTTATGAAATTTACTATAAATATAAAAAAAATTGTGCTTTCTAATAACTATACAGATATTATTAATTAATTGTTATTGCTATACAGTGACATTTATGATTTATGGAACATTTTACCTGTAATTGTAATCAATTAATTTTTACTATTTTAGAAATCATTTATTTTAACGACGCCAATTTTTCAGATTTATATGACTATATCAAATGATACATAGAGCTCTATCTTTTTATTAATTATATGTAGCTTGTATTATTGACTGTTAAAAATAATTATTATAAAGCCCGTTTGTTATTTATTGAAAAGAAAGTAAATAAAACATATATTAAATCATTAACGAAAATATGTTCAAATTATTTATGTAAAATATAAATTGTAATTAATATTTTTATTGTTTAAAGTATACTTTTAACAATAAAAGTAGTCAAAATGTAAGTGAAAATTTAATCTATATATTTATTTTTAACAAATTTCGAGGATAATAAGCATTTAAGAAGTTTGAACAAAATTTAAAAAGACTTTTAAATTTAATGTATACAATGTTTGATTAATAAATATTAATATATTAATAGAAGCGATATATAGAAATTCCAATAAAGAATGAATTAAATGATGTTAAGAGAATACATTCTTTTATTGTTATTTAAATATTATTAATTTTTCTTCGATAATTAATTATTTGGAACTATCAATTAATCCTAGATTATAACAATGATAATGAATTATAATGAACTTAACTTTTTTAAGAAATAGATGATTTGTTTTAATGTAATTTTTTTAATTAAAATTCAATACAGTTTATCATAAATAATTGTAAATTTTAATTAGTTAAAAATATATCTATAAAACTATAAGATAGTTAATGATTACTTAAAGTATATTATACATTATTTTTAGTTATAGTTTTGATAAAATGAAATTAGTTAAAACATTAATTATTCATTATAAAAACTTAATTCGTAAAAATTATTTTATATAAATTCAGTCATATTATATGATTATTAAAGACTCTTATATTGCAATTCTTTTTAAAAAATTCATTGTTATTTTAATAATAAATATTGGCAATAATATTATTACATGTATATATAAATATATTATTTTCATACAAAATAATATTTAAATAAATATTTATGAATCAATTTTAATAAAAGAAAATTTAATTGCAATGATTACCCATTTTTCATTTATGACAGTATTTGTGTATGGATTACTAAAAATTAAAAAAAGTAACGGAATTTTCTTGGTATAATAATATAAAAATAAGAAAGAAAATGAATTTGGTATAAAGATTTAATTAATAAATAAAGTAGTAACGTTTTATACTGGATAAATAAAAAAACTATCTACTATTATTGTTGCTGTTAACATAGAACTTGAATACTGTTAGCATAGTTACGATATGTGAAATAAATTACGAAACATAAAAATTATTTATTATCTATAAGTATTTATTGTCAAACTTACGATAATAAATTGTTTATTTATATTTATTTATAAATTTATATTTAAACGAGAAAGACAAATCGATATAAAAACTAGGTACTAGAACGATTTGTTTCGTGTAAAAACTAAAGACTGCCTTAAAAAAAAATGGTTTTGCATAATGACCACGACCAGATAATATTTGTAATTATTAATTTCATATTGTTTTTGCTAAGAATATAATTTATTGATTCAATAATATAAAATTCTACAGTTTATGAAACACTTAGTTTCATATTCATGGTTATAAAATTTTCATTTTTTATTTACTAGATATATTAATGTATAAATATTATGCATTTGTTGTATAATATAACTACTTTTCAATAATATAAGTTATTGATAATAGTATGGATGCTTAGCGACATTTTTTCAATCAATCTTAGATAATTGGTTTCATAAATGTGGATAGAGAAACAATTTGCAGAAATAGCATTCATTATTTTTTAAGTAAATTTTAAGTAAAATAAAAGTCTTCAAAATATATTTATATAAAAAACCATCGGAGTAGTATTCATAACTTTGTATTTATATTTTAATTGTTTAATTGTACCACGAGTAATCACCCTTAATTGTTAATTTATCAAGACTTTTAACAGCAAATAAAAATAACAACAAAGTAATTAAAACAAAGTAAAATTTCATACACTTCTGGTTACATGACGAAAATTTCAAAATATAATGCACGTAAACATCTCATATTTCTTTTTTTAACAATCAGCGTTGTATTATTTCTTGGAATAACAGTTGCAAGAATGATCGGTAAGCTATTTTTTGCGATATCACAAACATTTTTAATACACCATTAGGTTAGCACTAGTTAAACAATAATCACCTTATTAAGAGACGTTATTAGGTTATTTATTTGTCAGTACTAACAAAATAAAAGAATTTGAGGAAGAATTCACAAGAAATAAATTTGCCAAGTATGATATTTGACAGCACAGAAGGACTTAATAAACGCTTCAACCACATGTTTAATTTGTAAGTTATATGTTAATGAAATTATATATTCAATGACAACAACTCGTTCTGTCAAATTAAATTCATAATGATTAAGGATCACAATAGACTGTTTCACTATAATTTATATTCCATTAAGAAAAAATACAAATATTGTTGTCTACAATATTTTAATAAACTAATAGAAAAAGTGTAAAAATAATAATTAATAAGTAGGACAATGAAATATGAATATTTCGAGATGATGAATCAATGAAATACTTCGAGACAAGGTTGTAACTATGATTATATTAATTAAAAATAAATTATAATTAATATCACTATTTGCAAAATAAAGAATATGTGCAACAAAATCAACAAATAATTAAATTCAGAGTAAGAGAGATAACAAATTAGAAATTTTTAAAATTTAAAAAAAATTTTTTTAAGCAAATTTTCATATACATTTATTTTGAATGTGTAGTTTAAATACCGCAATAATAATAATAAATTGAATAATTATATCAAATATAATTTGATATTATTGAATAATGATAATATTTCAAATCTTTTAAGATAAATTCAAGATAAAATTTGGAATAATATCAATTATTAATTGGTATTGAAATTATTAACATTTAATTCATAAGCTCTAATGTAAGTTTATATTTTTAATATTTTAAAAATTAAATAGTGAGGAATAATTATGAATTTAATTAAGTATAATATGTATAATATTTTACAATAAAAGAATTTATTTTAATTTTTTATTGCAGAAATACATCATAAATTATTAATATATTAGTGTATTGATTATTAATGAATTCCTTTCTGTAAATGTTATTGGAAAAATTTAATTTACTAAAATTTTTGAATCATATATTTTTGTTATTTGTTTATTTTATTTAGTAGTATATATTTTTCATGACATTAAAAAATGTAATCAGTGCAGATGCAAATTAAAAATAATAATCATATAAATAAACAATAACAAAAATAAAAATCTGTCTAATAAGTTTAGTACTACTTATAAATTTTCTTATTTCTATATTATTTTATATAATAATGTAATATGTATCAGATGTAAAATTTTAATTTTATTTGATTTCTGTGATATTATAATAATCACTATATATTTGCATTTAATAAAAATTTTTAGAAAAGAATTAAATTATAAAAAAAACAAATCTAAAGATTGTTCCATTTTTTACCAA
Organism: Ceratosolen corneri; assembly: GCA_030522565.1. Taxonomy (NCBI): domain Eukaryota; kingdom Metazoa; phylum Arthropoda; class Insecta; order Hymenoptera; family Agaonidae; genus Ceratosolen; species Ceratosolen corneri. The sequence continues at coordinate 19,075 of JAPYYT010001976.1, forward strand.
CAAACAACTGGATTGAAATTTTTTATGAACATTAACTAGATAATAATTGTATGTGCAGTTTATTTTTATTTTTTTACTTGCTTTCTTTAAATCATTAAATACCTCTTGAATTTCTCTCTAGTGTTTGGATATTTGTACATAGACTGTAAAAGACACGATATCTTCTAGCTACATCGATGAAGCCAGAAAGCATAAAAAGAAAGAGATAAAGTAAAAAATAAAGAAAATTTAACTTTACAGTTTTATTAATACTATACTTAGGAAATTAACAAAATTATATAACAATGTCGCACTCCTTATCTTTCATTTAATATAACTAGTAATTATCGTTTGAATTGATATATAATAGTTTGTTTTCATAACTTCATTTTTCTTAGTCTTGTATATACTATTCAATATAGATTAATATTTGCTTAATATTTTAAAATCGAAATAAACCCTTTACTAAACAATTTCCCATTGATTTAACAATTTTTATGAAAAAATGAAAAATTATGCCAATATTCGAGATAAAACTTATTTATTAAAATTAAAAAACCAAATTAAGATGATATTAAAAACATGCATATAATAATATATGATAATCCAATATATTATGAAATAAATTCAAGTATATATAATTATATTTATTTATTTTATAGATAATTTAATATAAATTTTTGGTTGATGCATGGAAATACTACAATATCAGCCCTTCAAGAAAAAAATCAAGAAAAATAATTAACAATAGTTTGTACCCTTAAGAAACAAATTATACAAAAAATAAATATTTCTTATGTGTTTGCAATTGAATTCGATTGTATATGTAACATTCGATTCTCTTTTTGAAAAATTTTTTTTTAAAAGTTTCAAAATAAATTATTAATGCTGATAGTATTATACTCAGTAAAAAGAAAAGAAAGGTAGTTATACAAAATTTCATTTTATTACTGTTACTATTAATTATAAACGTTATTATTATTCCTGTATTACTGTATTACTTACTCATATTAATGCAAAGAAATGGAAAGTATTTACTACTATAATGCTTACAGTTATAAAATATACGTTATTATAGTTATACATATATTATGGTTATAAAATTTGAGAGATAACAATATACGTGTATTTATAATAGTAGATTATGTAATATATATTTATAATATAATATATCGATAATATAATAAAATAATGTAATATACAGATATAATGTTATATATATATATATATCAACATTAAAATTCTTTTCAAAAAATAAAAATAAAATATAATTATCAATAATTATAAATAAATAAAAGTAAAAATATACAATATTTGAACTATAAAAAAAGTAAAGAAAGGAGAAAGATAAAATATGTTTGGAAAATGTGCGTATCAATATTAATAAAAGTATGTGAAATGCTAATTTATAAGGATAAATATAAAGATTGATTATAAAAAAAGGTTTCATTTTTAGTAGATACTCTATTCGATAACCTTTATTAATCATTCAAAGTAACAACAAATGCACATTAGTTTTTGATAGAAAGTGTAACATTGGTATTGGAAGAAGTAATAAAAAAGAAACAAGCATCGTAGTAGATACGGAGCAAAGAATTTTTTCATAATTTTTTAACTAATTGTTGTTAGGTCATTGCTACTTTTTCAATTAATTATAAATTTAACATAACTCTAGGTGTAATGCAATCATAACATGAATCGAGACACTAGTCCATCCATTCTGTTTCTACAATAGCCGTAACGTAGCATCTTTTCTAAAAGTTATATTCTAATTATTTTTTTTGAGATTGAACAACGATATATAATTTTTTATTTTATTATAATCTTTATTTTAATAATAAATTTGTAATAGTATTCATATATTTATACATATAAATATGATGTTGAAAGCTTATCATAAATCTGAATGCATGCAAATAAACAGTTATAAATGTATTATTAATATTTTTTGTTATATATTATTATTAATTATATTATTAATATTTCTATTAATTAATAAAATTACATATTTATTCAATTAAAAATTCAATCAAACCTTAAATGAAAGATAATGAAAACAAAAAAAAAGTGTCTTGTAAAAAGTATATAGCTACGTTCTAGTAGTAAATTTCTGTTAAACATATATAAAAAACTGATATTATTATTCTGCACATAGCTATATCTATTTTATCTCATTATTTCATTTATGTTATATACAGCACTCATTTCTTGTCTTTTTATACCACTTAATAAAAGGACACAAGTGCAGTGAAAAAAGAAAATCCAAATTCATTGTTTCAACCCTTTATGTGTATATATGCATATTGTTCGCAATTCCGACAAAATCTCGAGTCGTCACTTATTAATATTTGTTTACTTTTAAATGTGACTCTTGCTATATTGTATATTCGTATATCATCTTACGACTTTTAATTTCAAATTATTCTGTTGGAACGATTCATACTCCGTGATTGCTATACTTTGTTTACACTCCCAGTGTTTCCAGGAAAAGCTTTGTGAGCTTTTGAATTGTAAAGCGCCTGGCAACAAGGCCCCTCCCTCCATCGTCTCAGCCTTCACCCCTCTTACCGCTTGCCTAAAAGAACGCGACATTCCTTTCCTTTGTATCTAAGCTACGTAGAGAAATTCGTTAGGCCCCCCACCATACATTGTCGACGGCCTATCTAGCCCTTCGGCTATAAAATAAGACCGCAAGCTCGCGGCAGAGAG
>JAPYYT010001977.1:0-21720 GCA_030522565.1 Ceratosolen corneri
CCCCCCGCCCTCCCTTTTTTTTTTTTTTTTTTGCCTTCTGCCCCTCAGCCGATTCTCGGCCTCTGACACAACACTAATTGATTATTACCAGCCAATGTCATCAATTGACTTCATAGCCAATAAATTGCTCCATTGCATTTTGTTTGGCGTTCTATCGCTACTTTTACCGCAAAGAAACCCAATGCGAATAGCGCCGCTGCACTTCATTACGCTAATTCCTAATTTGTCGGTATTTCGAGAATTATAGTGTTTAAGACTCAATAGTTGGCTTGACATATCGAGATTTTTAGCAAGCAGCAATTATTTCAATGATTTGTTTAATCTCACGTAGCATAAGCTAATTCGTATTAATAGTAAGTTTACTTTATTATAGCGATCGAATAAATTGTCCTCGATATACATTGATATACTTGGTTTTGTGCACGACCAGAGCTCTACACCAACAACAACATATTTTACATGTGAAATTAAAAAGGCAATACTACCTGCTTACGCTGCGCATTCGTGAAACTGATCGAGTTTTCAATAATGAATTCAATATTTTCAATAATGAATTCAATATTTTCAATATTGAATTTAGCCTCATTTGTCAACATATAAACGATGAAGAATCCCTCTCTCGCGTACACTGTTTAACTACCTCTTCACTTGCTCAATCTTGGCATTTAATTATGGCAAATTTGTTAAGACTCTATGCCGTATGTGTAATATTTTAATAACTTCCGCGAGCGTTTATAATTTATTCGAGAATTTAAGAGCTCGCGAGCATAAATCATCAAGTACCATTGATGAAATAAAGATCGCTCGCACGAGAGAGACAAGTGCACACACACGCGCGTCACATCATACACGAAGGAAAGTCAATGAAGGAGGATGGAGGCAAGATTCGTGCTTAAAGAAATGTAAATATAAGAATGGATTTTGGCAGAGATAGTCACCTGTCGGATTCCTCGGTATTGTGAGATTTGTGAACAAAGGGCTCGAGAGCCTCCTCACTGCTATTTGACAATTGCGACATACCGGAAAGGCTAGACGACGACATCAGTTGCTTCGAGCGTTTACCCTCGAACTTCCCACCTGAGATGCTCTTCATCTGCAACAACATTTTGCACCTGGAACGACGAGAAAAGCGGACAAATGCCAAGGATTAATACACGAATTTATACACCAAATAAGCTTTGTTGACGTTTTCAATATGTGATTTGCCATTGTTTCTTTCGCGTATAGGCGGCTTTAAATGAGCTTATACTATTCTGTTTCATAGTATAAGCATATTAAAGGCATATTAAATACATTGAATGTTTACTTCATTACAGTCACTTATTGTCTATAATTATTTAATTCGGCTGCAGTCTTTTAAACGCATTGTGACAATTGTAGGAGCAACATAGTCCTCGCTCGACTCAACTCATTATCTTAGCGTGTGTAATTGGTGTCTTGTCGCATGTGTCGCGTGATCTTAAAGGTTACGCATTAAACATTAAACATTTGCACATGAATTATTCACGCGCAACGATTAATACACATACTTTAGAAATGGGGGGCAGATCTAATGTTTTCGTTCCCCAAGACGAAGAGCAACGTGCTTCAAATTATTTTGCCAAAGAATTGAAAATGTCACGAAAGTTGGGGTTAGAAAATAAATAATAAATAAAAAATAATAAAATAATAATATAGAATAATGTTTGTCGGTATTATAAGGCACTCAATGGCAAAAGCAAGTTAAGAATTCGCTCGTGATTTCTATGGACTTTTTAAGTACATTAGGGATAACTGGACGCTTGCTTTTGCATTGACACTGGCAAAACAATTAATTTCTGGGATACATTTCGATATTGATGATATTTTCAATAAATAGTAATCGGGTATAATTGCATTTTTATGGATAAATAAGTAGGGTACCTTCGTCAATCTTAATTCGCTCTTGATTTGCGCCGAGAGCACAATGTCGTTTTACGAATTTCAAATACATATTTCTCAATGGTTAATTAATTTGCCACTTAATGAACTGACGTTGCTTTCGGGAAACAATTTTTTTGGTGCTGTAAATTACTAATTTTTTTAATACTGGTCCAAGTAAATATGCATTTTCGAGTCTCGTTACATTCTAACCTATTTTTTTCGGGAAATTTTAATAAATCGAAATGCAATTAAAAAATATACGACGAAATAGCTTCGATTATTTCAACATGAGAAACAAAAATTGAGTTGGAATTACTTTAAGGTATTCGTATATTTCTCCGACTATTACGAAAATAACTAGTAACTTGTCTTTGAATTATGAGCGATAGAAATTGAAATAAAAGGGACACTTGGTACTGACATTTTGTTGTTTTTCAATGTTATGCTGCCTCGATAAAGCGTCGTTCATTATATAATTCAATTGAATATTACCTTTAGGTTATATTCGCCATAATAAACGAATGAATAATTGAACCTAGAAAATTTAAAGTAAAATATCGCACGAGGAAATGTAAAGTCAATTTTTACAACATTGAATTTCGCGAATTGCCTTGTAACATTATAACATTTTTTTTCTTTTTTTTTTTTTTACAGCCAACACAGAATTTACGTCGATGAAACTTTACGCATTAAGTTATTGAAACTTGATGTAAAGACCATTTGACTGACAATCGCGGCAATAACGACATTACTAACACTTTCCAATAAAGCTTATAATTTCAAGCAAATGTCCATTACAAATTTCAACTTTACCTCGATTTTTTTTAACCAATTAGAATTCATTAGGTCCCATCGTTTTAACCACACAACACTCTATCGCCGCTATTCGCTACAATTACTTATCCTCGGAAAAATACGCCAAGTAAATAATTGCAGGTGCTTGAAAATAATATTATGTACTCGTCATTTTCGTCCAGCAACAAACGCTGGCCACTGACAATTAATAATCATTAATATGACATTTAATAATAATTACGATTGACAAAATGTAAGCACCTCTCTACTGCTCGTGCGATAAAGGCTAGTTACAACAAACAATAAATTAGCAGAGTCTCTGATCGTCAGAGGGTAGAAATGCTCGCGAAGGGCCGAACCGATCCTTATCGCGCATGACGTTAAGAGTTTTTTTATCGCTTTATTTCAGGGTGGCATGATGCCCATCCTGAGACTTAACTCCTCGATCAAGCTGTACGAGTGAGGCTTTGCTTCGTTAATGCTCGCCCACGCAAAGGTCCGTGTTTCACGGCAGCGGAGGCTACTTTGCATTTCCCTCCTCGCCAAGACATATCGGCGGACATCAAGGCCGATACACTTGGACTTTTACGTCGCGGCTCACCTAAATCAATCTCCCCCATTCAATATTATTGCATATGAAGCCTCTCCTCCTCCCTTCCTCTCTCCCCTCCCTTTCTCTCGCCTTACTTGTTTATGCTAATGGCAGCATCGCTGAATTCACGCAATTTATTTTTAATAGATAGTCGGCCACTCTTTCAATGTCCCCGGCTTATTTGACCAATGACTACGTGCTTTCTTACCGCTATTAGTGAGGAGATTTTTATGAAAATTGGACTCTCTTTGGTATATAAGCATTGTCGACTCTTTTCTCGACGACAATTCTCCGATTAGTTTTTGTTCCCGTTGCGATTCTAACATATTAATGGAAGTCTATCTTGCTGAATTTGAATAGACAAATTTTATTTTGCTGTGGCTAGAAAATATCGGCCTGGAGACATATTTACAAAGTTCTAAAGCTGCAGCCAAATAATTACGATGCTTTCAAAAACAATAGCACAATTTCACGTTAAAAAAGTTTTTAAGATTTTTAAGGACAATGATTAACGATAAAAAATATTGTGGCTCGTACGATCACTATAAACAGTTTCGAAATAAACTTTACTCTATTGTCATATTTACGGGTTATTGAGATAAGGAAGGCAGGAAGCGTGTGTATATAGCAGGATATGATGTTATTATGCTTCTAGAGACCAAGCAATTTCAGTAAATGAATTTTCGGTTATAATAGGGAACTTTCATTGATTCGATAATAAAAAAAAATATATATATATATTCGATAAATCAAGGGTAATAATGAATTTGCTGTAGCAGAATACAGTAGAATCATTTGGTGGGTTGAAAATATTGCGAAATAGACTGTAGTATTTTCCAGTGTTACATCATGTATTATTCTACCAGAAAATCAATAACAATAGCTTTGTAGTTTTGCTCTTGGTGATCCATGAACCATAAAAAAAAAAAACTGCACGTTTATTTATGGCGAGGATTCCGAGACTTGTAAATTAGAATTTATTTCGCAAGAAATTCTTAATGATAATTAAAAGCATCAAATATTATTAATTAAAGATATTTCAACGATTCGATTTCTCCGAAAACATAACCACGAAGAGCTTATATTCTTCAATGCCTTAGTAATATTATTGGATATCCTGGTACATACATTGGTGGGAGAAAAATCCTCCAGCGTCTATGTAATTATTAAAATTCATCATATTGGCGTCATTTGGTCATCAACCTAACACAATCAACGCATAAACGATTGATTTTACTAAATGATGTAATGAAATTTGTTGACATGATATAAGAGTCTGTTGGGATGTATAAAAAAAAAAGAAAAAAAAATGTATATACGAAAGAACGTAGCAGATGTAATCGGATTAACGAAAACTTCAGATTAAAAATCAACAGGCGGCTTTTCTTAATGCTGCTTGTACGATGGAATTTTATGCTAATTTCACAACAAGTACTATTTTACACGCCAAATAAAGTTCCAGAACTATTGAACGTAGTTTACGCAAATCCATAGAATTGTTTTTAATAGAATTTAGTTTCGATCTGTTCAGTTAAGCTGCATTTCAATATCGGACGAGAAGATTGCAGCAAAGATTAATTTCGACGATTAGAAGTTTAAAGACTTTCTGTCTAAATACGGGGACTGTAAGCTACGAATAGTCGGGAAAAGCTATAATGATCTTATAATAGGCCACGATGATTTAGAATTAAGTTCAAAGATATTGAAAGAGTTGGATGTAAACATTGGACGAGTGAGTGAAATTGTTGCTGCCAACGCTCGAGCGATCGCAGAACGAGAGAGAGAAGAAACGAATCTTAAATAATTGCACGAGTAGTATTGGGAATTGGGCATAAATCCCTTCCAGTGCATACTTCAATCAACTAATAATTATTTTATCAAAGCTTTAAGCGTTTGTCTACGTAAATGTTTGTCTACGCTTCGCGTGTCTACTACCGCCATTCTTAAATCAAAATTTGTTCCTCTCAACATTCTCTTGTATATATATTTGGCGATATATGGCCCAATACATTTGGCGAAAAGTTACTTCAATTACATATTTTATACGTGTTTACGGTTTTCTCCTGCCAATAGCAAATTCAACGTGCAACATTGGTCTCGAGTTTCTTTCACCACTCTTATAACGCAAGACTAGTTCTTTTGCATTTTAATTAATCAAAGCTACAAACCTCGTCGACTGGACACTTATATTTAACGATAAATAAAAAATTAATAATTATAACAAATATATACGAAATGAAAATGTTAAGCTTGGCTGGCGTTGCTAACGTTCATATATCATGAATGACGAATTTTGAAAATCACCGCCTCATTTTCGTGTTCTACTTACAACGCGTACAATCCACATTAATATTAATATTATTATTATATATCTCGTGCATAGCCTGCTATAAAGTAATATTATACACTTTAATCATCTCACATCGCACTTCCATCATTTCCTTTGCCAATATAATTGCAAAATTACTTTCAGCGCTAATTAACTATTTCCTCTCCGAACGCTATAATTAACGTACTTTTCATCTGAAATTGATTCAAATCATACGCACAATCCACAAAGAGTCTTCTTATGCTCTCTTATCCTCTTAAATCCACCATTAATTTTCTAATGAAACAATCAGGCATTCAAATATCGCCCGGATGGTCAGAATTTAAAAAGTGCTAGAGCCCATTTCCCTAGGAAAGGCGATTTCATTATGATATTCAAGGAGATTTTCCGATTGCACGCCAAATTTATTCACGAGCCACTAACCCTCCACACGCTCACCAAGGCCCACTTGGATCATCCCCACTCGTCAATTCCCATCCCCCCCCCCAAGGCTTGGCAAGCACCTCGGCCGCATCGCCGAGACGAATCAGAGTCCAACGCCACTGCAACCTCCTGCCGCAGCACGAGATCGAGGCTGTTTGCGCCAAGAGTGTGCCCGGGCGTAGCTCTGCCACCTCGACAAAGCAACTCCAACTGGGTCAGCAGGAATGGGGTCAAAGGGCCTGTCATTTTTAGCTTTTTTTTTTTTTTTACCCAGCCCCACAAGCTTAAGGTCACGCGTAAGCCCCATGGCTCTCTCTCTCTCTCCGCTCTCTTTCTCGCTCTCCCGCTCTCTCTCCCTCCCACTTTCTCTCTCCGCTCTCCCCCTCCCGCTCTGTCAGGCGACTAATTTCTGCTCTCCTCGGTAAGTTTGATGGTGCGATAAAGTGTCGGCGACGAGGACGTCGAACCACTGCTTATTAATTTTTAAGCGCCGAGCTCTCGCCCAATCTATCAGAAAGCCACGATGATTTATGTCTCTCTAGTCTCCGTGTCTACTTTTTCAAATACTCGACGCTCTGCATGCACGAGCATCTTAACGATGTATTTCATTATGCCACGCGTTAAGCCTGCACATCGTTTGACTTGCTTAGGCGCTATTATACAGCTATTGTGCATATTCGAGATTTCATCAGGTAGAGCGCATTTATGCACTTCCAGAGAGAGAGAGAGAGAGAGAGAGAGGGAGCATTAGAGTCTCTCGTGGAAATTACGAGCGATCGATATGTAAATTAGGAGCGCTGTATATTTACAATATTTTCACTCTTATTTTTCACTTTAATTCTCTCTCTCTCACTCACTCTCTCTCACTCACTCTTCTTGTTTATTTGAGCTTGTAATGAATAATCATGAATAAAGAAATTGATAATGCAGTTGAGTACCCAAACTAAAAATTTATGAAAAGAAAGTGAGCTCGTTATATTATTTTAAAATAAAATTTAACTTGAAATTTTATGAATAGAATTGCGCAAATTAAATATTTGAATAGAAAAGATCATAATCAAAAAACGAAGTATCCTATTATTGCAATTCCTTCAAAAATTAATGCAATTTTTTTTAACTACGCGTGATACGATAACTAAATCAGAATTGCTCTACTCGTACATTTTTCTTTCAAATGATTAAGCTTGTCTATTGGGAATTTTTAAGCCAAAGTTATTCATTTACTCGCACTTGCATCAGCCTATTAAAAAAAGATTTAATTTATGATTACACGTCAATTTCATTATTTGATTAACGCATTGAGCTTCACTGAGCACAAAACTACGCGCATATAATGACGATATATAACAAATTCTAAACCATATTGCAATTTCATTTTATTTTCTCATCTGTATAAAGTGGACAGCGAATAAATAATTTATTTGACTTTATAATGGTTATATTAAGCTGCTTTATATCTACGTATTATAAACAATGTTTTTAAAATCAAAATTTAAAATTTAAAGAAGAGCATACAATAAGGAATTCCTGTTTATTGTAATAGATGGAATATATTTAGTTGAAAGGCGACGTTAAAAATGCAAGTTTTAACGTAAGAATATTTTATATTTCATAAACTGCTTGTTTATGCGGGAATATAATTCAACGCGTAATATTATTTATATTGGCAATTTAAGTTTTGCAATTATCGATGGTATTATAGCAATGATATTGAATTACGAAAATCTCGACAAAGAATAATCTATTTCTACCGGAAAATGTTAGGATATAGGCGCACGATAGCAGGAAAAATTGTGACATGTCAACCAACATTACCACTTTGTATGTTTCTCTATCAAGCAAAGCGAGCTGATACAACGAATACAACGTCAGAAAAATAAATAATTCTAAAACAAACACGTAAGAATACGTGAGAGAATTAGAAAATTGCATACTCGAGGAAATGTCAGAACTCAAGTCTCTTCAACTTTTAAGCTTCCAACTTCCTTAACCTAATAGATTATTTACCAACTCTATACAGCCACTGGCACATTTTCATAAGCCCATCGCATAAATCATACTACGAGGAAAAAAAGATTCTATGCAAAGGACAAGGCTTAGAATAACTCATATAATAAACAGATTTCCCGACAAATGTGCCTGCAAAGTTGTTCTTGCCCCTCTCCCCCTCCCCCCGCACTTCCAAGCCCGTGTAATCGATTTTTCGCCCCCGCACGTAATATACTCCTCGTGACAATGAAATTGCTCGCTCGTGCTACCGTGCGCTTAGCTCTTGTGTCTCGCTCATTTCCGCAGAGGCATCGGCTCCTTGCACGATCCACGTTAAATCCGAGACCAGGATCTCTGCCTCCGCAACTCGTCGCACCAGCAGCCAATCGCCTCTGCCACAGTGAGCCGGTGAACCGCATTGTGACGCACGCCTTACTGGACGCCCGACGTCCGATTTAATTGGACACACTCGAGCGTGCGAAAAGAGTAAGACGGAGAGCTTCCGCGAATACTAATCGATCTCGCGGCGCGTCCGGGGCGCACGCGCAAAAGGAGCCCGCGCGAATTATGCGGGCACCAAGGCTTTATTACGTCGCCCTCACGTCGCCCTCGCGTCGCTCTCATCCCGTCGCCCTCACGTCGTCCTCACGTCGCCCTCACGTCGTCCTCACGTCGCCCTCACGTCGCCCTCACGTCCCCCTCACGTCGCCCTCGCGTCGTCCTCACGTCGTCCTCACGTCGCCTCATCCCGATCCGCGATAATCTCACTTCCTCTCTGTCCTCCCATCTTTTCCCACCCGGTCGAGAGGGCCCGCAGACTTTCTATTTCAAAGAGGACACGCTTCCGATTATTCCCCGAGGCAAGACTATCTTTCGCCCACTCAGGATTTCTGCTCTTACGAGGCGGAATTTCTTGCTTTTTATCTCGTTCTAGTCCCTTATGCTACGGCAACTCAGCCAAACACGACTAAAGTTTTCAAACGTTTGGAGGAGCACAAATTCTTAACTATTACAGCCCTCTTTTGTTTCACATCGGGCTGGAACTTACTTATTTGCAAAATTCTTAATCGGCAACTGGTCAGGGCTCACACCTGCACTTGGCCGTCAAATCAATCCAAATCAACGCTCCTGACTAATATAACACTATTGTCTACCAAATGGTACTCCCTCGTCATCCTCGACAATTGCGATCGAGGACATTTCATCTTGCAAGGGTTTGCAAGTCGAGTCCAAGTGGCCTCATCCTATTACTTATAATCCGAGCGCGAGCTTGTAGCTTAGCTAAATATCGGGAGGAAATTCAATCCTTTAAAGTCAGACAGAGAAGATTATTAAGAAGGTCATAAGTGTAGGGGGCGAATGAGCGAGTGGCGGGTTAGATAGTGCGAGCGACTCGGCGACTATTGGACGAGAAATCGGCGAAAGGGCGCGGGAAGCGGTATGGCAGGGCTCGAATGTCGAAGGAAAAGAAGGCGGCCGCTCGCCAAATTTTCCGCTTCACCACTCGCGGCGGCGTTCAGGCACTTGACAAAATCCAGGCGTCGAAGGCGCTTCAAGTCGAAAACAACCTCAAAGCGTCGGAGCGGCACTCGGTAAAACTGCCACTCATCTGCCCTCAAAATTCGCCGTCGTCGGGTCGCGCCCAACCGACCGCGACAGAAGCAGGAGGTGCGCGAGCCTTGGACAGCGAGAAAGATGCGCGATGCCGCACTGACGCTCAGGAGCAGCCGCGATGAAGAGCCCAAGGATTCAGGAGCGCAGGACGACGAACCATCGCCAGCGGAAGCGGCCGCGGCGGCGGTCTCCCGCTAGCGAGCCGCCGCTCCTCCAGGAGGCCACGACCTGGCCGGGGCTCCTCTCGCTCCCCCGCGAGATTCACCTCGCGATCCTGAGCCTCCTCGGACCACGGGACCTCCAAGCAGTGCGCCGCGTGTCCACCTACTTCGAGACGATCTCGCGCGACCCGAGCCTCTGGAGGGATTACGAGGTTCGCCAACGCGCTACCCCCCCACTCCCATCCTCGTCCTCCTCCCGCCCGACGAGTCCCTGCCCGGCCTCGCCGCCTTAACCTCTGCCCCACCGCTCCGCCCTCGGCCGCTCTTTTTTTGCCAAGTCGTAAACCTCCCTCCTCCCCCTCTCATCGCCCTCCCCACCAACCGCCAACCCCCGAGCAAATTCGACCGACCTTGGCCATTGGGGATTGCACCCCAACGATCCGCTATCAACCGCTATCGGTCCTCCTCCGGCTTTTCTGCTTCCATTTATCGCGCCAATGTGCACATGCCATAACTACTAAGGACGCACCTCGACTATTAACTATTACGTGGCCAACGTCTAGGGACGGCGGGCGGTGCTCCTCCCCGTCCAATATTTCCTCCCAATAACAAGATCTTTTGCGATTGCCTCGGCACGCTTTTGAGGTTAAAACGGAAAAAATCTATGAAAAGCCAATTATGCGCGGTAGGGATGAGGGTGCGTGAGCTAATCGTGAAAATAAAATTTCAACGAATAAATCTTATCGAATTTCAATTGGCTATCGTACATTGAGCCCGAGCGACTCGACTATGCGTTCCACGCTATTTTTCTCTCTTTTCTTACTACGGCTGCGGATCCTCCTCAAAGTCCTCCTCAAAGTAGTGATCACAAAAAAAGATATTAAAAACGTGGCCAACAATCAGCTCGATAATCTAGTTTTAAAATTGTAGGTGATTGTTGTGTGCTTTTAGCTTCTAAAAAGATATGAGCGTGATTGTTAATACACGTGCTTGGAGAATGCAACGATAATAGAAAACTAGAACCCTTTTCCTTCTCTTCCCACAGCCCCTCCCTCCCTCCCTCCTATTAAGGTACTAAATCATTCGAAAGCCTTGAGCTGATTTGTTGTTAATTCAAAATTTATTCACCCGAATTGCGGACAATTCAGTAAGGAAACGTCGGTGGAATAAGCATTAAAAGTTTATTCAATTTCAAATTGGGCCACGAATAATTGTAGGTCAATACATCGGTAAGTTACGGAGAGTGACGGTAATTTTTATTTGTCTGACGACCGCAGGTGTGGAACAATGACATGACTACATCAGATGTAATCAATGATTTAAAACGTATGCCACTTCTGAAGAAGATACACATAAATAGCCGAGTCGATTCCGATGATATTTTAAGGCAGATATCATTATCGAATAAAAAGCTGGAACAACTTTATTTATCCAACTGTACAGGTATAACGATTCTCTAATAAAGACTATTTAATATTTAAGCTTTATTGAACATTGGTTCTAACTTGTAACGCTTGCTCGATATATTTTTCATTCGAATCAAGTCTACGATGAAAATAGTTACGCTTAAAGTTACGCTTAAGGAATATTCAACGATTAATCAGCTTGTAATGTAGAATTAAATAATTTAACGCTCGTATTAATAAGCTTGTTCTACCAATACTCTCATCATTTCCAATTGTCGACGGCTTATCCTTTTTTCAACAAAAATTTCAACGGTTTGTGAAATGAAGACTTGTAAGATGGAGATTTCTACATCTTTTTCTCTCGGAGCTTATTCTTCCAAATTCACGAAATTCTCCCTTACAAATTCTATTTCTTATAAAGTAAATTGTTACAAATCGCCTCCATCATTATAAAATTCTATACATACATATATATATCACAACATACTACCGCATTGCAATTAAAATTACATAAGCCTGTAATAGTTAAAGTTTTTATTGCATTTAGCACAGATTACCATTGTTTTAGTACAACATTTATTTAGATACTCGTACATACGCGTGGAAATTATTCGGTCTTTATTACAATGGATATCGGATTTTTAAGGATATTTCACTTTTAAAAGGCAGCATGTGAAAATTGTGTTTTAATAATTTGAGAAGTACTTTCAAAAGTACTCGATTATACCGAGTGGAAGCTCGAACGTTTTTAAAAGCATTCGACAATTAAGTCCAATTCCCAAAGTCTTAAGTAACTGCCAAAGGATATAAATACAGGATACAAATACAGGATATAAATACAGGATATAAATACAGGATATAAATACAGGATATAAATACAGGATATAAATACAGGATATAAATACAGGATATAAATACACAAAGCTAATTGAGCTTCAGGAGGAGAAAAATTTTGCATAGACGAGGTTGTTATAATTATTGCTTATGGAGGTCGGATCTTATAGAGGTAGAGCGATCGATCATCTCTATTGTTGTAATAGGCTGTAATTGGAATTAGCGCTCGAGTCGGTGTATCGGCCAAACCTTGACTCCCCAAACTTCCCCCGACAGGCTCGACGTTCAACCTGTACCTGCGCCCGGCCTACCTCACGCGCATCCTCGAGCGATGCCGTCGACTGCACACGGTGAGTGTCTTCGGGACGCGGTTCCGGGGCCTGAAATTCTACCAGCTGCTGGGGAAGGCCGGGGCTCGGTTGCGCGCCATCTCCGCGACGGCGACGCGCGCCCAGTTCGAGACCTTCGCCCGGCACGCGAACCACATCGCGGAGAAGGACCGCGACCTCATCTGCATCCTGAGCGGTGCCGCGGCGCACAATAGCTGGGGCCCCATGCAGTACCACGTGACCGAGAGGAAAGGCCAGCCCAACACGATCCTCATCAGCTACTCCATAGACGCGACCAACTTGGCCTGCCTCCAGCTGCAGACACTACCCACGACCACGAGGACAAGCACGTAGAGCCGCATTCAAACCCTCTGCCGCCACTCCCCCCCACCCACAAACCCCACAAACGCCCTCTCGTCTCGCGCAAGCTGACGACGCGACGCGATTGTCGCGTTTGTTTACACTCGCGTGGGCCAAATTCTTACATTGTTACGCTGTTACGAACTTTTGATTGTCCTGTCGGAACGTTATGTGCTACTTACGTTATTTGTTTTACAAATTCTCACATCTCCCAGCGGTGCACCCAATGGTTTCCGTGGATGCTGGCATCGATCATGTGTTCCCTTGCCTCGCCAACATAAAATTAGATTGCTGACCGTGGATAATAAAAGTTGGCATTTTATTTAGCGATAAAGGTCAATTTTAAATTATAAATTTAATCTCATTTATTTATTATGCCAAAGCTTATTTATTTCTTTAATATTATTAAATTTCACTTTCTTCGAAAGGAAGTTTTTTAGACAGTGTATTGAGGAACTAGCACACGATTACATGATAAATAATCCTTATTTTACGAATGCAAAGATTTTCGTCATTCACCAATGAACAAATTCATATTATATACGAAAAAGTAAAAGCTTCAAAATTACGAATGAATGTGCGTATGTATGTATGATGATGGGTGATATACTGCTAATGGCGCGCCCATGTATTTGTAAGAAGGAAGTAGAGAAAGATTTCGGTGATGAAAACAGAGCTTCGATGAAAGTGACCGCGGATCGATTTTAATAAGATCTTTTACATAACATTGTTATCGAAATTATACAATTTTCTCCTAATTCGTTTGTATTTCTTGCTTGTTGCACAAATTTTGTATAAATTCGTAGGAGTCTTCAATGCAAGAAAAACATAAAAAATTGTAAATTATATTGTGCTAAATCTGAACGAGTAGGGATATTTCATGAGATTTAACAAACTGGTGTCGTTGGAATCGATTAGAAGCTTATATATGTACTACAAAATTAGAATATTATTCAATATGTACTTGAATTCAAACAAATCCCGAGTAATTACATTCAAGACAATAGGGTACTAATTTTAAAATAAAACACTTTATTAAATTAGAAAATGTTTAGTTGAAATTTTAATTGTCATGTATATATATATATATATATACATACATATACATACATATATACATAGTCATATATTAAATCAATGCATTATTATCGTGATCTATATAATTTATTATAATTTATTAATATTATTATTGTTGTTGTTGTTGCTGTTGTTGTTGCTGTTATTTATATTGTTTGGCAACGATTTAATGAACGCGAAATAGATTGTGTCTGTGCAATATTATTGTTGACATCTATTAGCCTATTCGTCCAAATTTTGTATTGCGAGAAATCAAATGCTTATATAAAATTCAAAACAATAAATAATATTCGAAGTACTGAAATTACTAATTTCATTAAAATTGATTTATCGAGAAAAGGTATTGAATTATTATCGGAACTTATTGATATCGCTGCGCTCACAAATATTGTCAAGTACGTATGAAAACTACTAAAATGAAGAAGAAGACAAAAAAACAAACAAACAAACAAACAAATAAACAATGTATATATATAATAAATAATAATGCGTGAAGGCGTGCATGTGTATAGAGTATGAAATAGAAAGAAAATCTGTATTTAATGCTTCTTGCCGAGCGAGTGGAGCTCCCCTCTTTACATCTAAACGACTTGTGTTCACGATTCTTGCAACGAACGTTCGCCCATGCAGAATTTGAAGAATCCTACGTGATTACGTTATCGCTCCTATCTGCATGCAATTCTTCCCCCCTATGTTATATATATTATATATATAAATAATGACAATTGGACAATCTAAAGGATGCTTTTCTGCCCAACTGCTGCTATACGTAACGTGAGGGCCTGCTGCAGCAAACTACCACGATGCAGTCGCCATTAAATTTAAATGCCTAGCCATGCTTCGCACACACCAACCTTCCACCGCTCCTCTGCCTACTTCCATAAATCATGGGACAGGTTGCCGGCCAAGAGCCAAGTGACGACAATCGTGACAAGGGAACTCGAGCGTCTTGAACTCTCGTCGGGATCGGCGCTTATCGGCTGCCGGAGCTACGCGAACGAATTGAGATGAGCGAAGGAACGAGGCGCTCAAAGCCCGCTCGGATCGGTCTCGCCTCGCGTACT
This sequence comes from Ceratosolen corneri, assembly GCA_030522565.1. Classification (NCBI taxonomy): domain Eukaryota; kingdom Metazoa; phylum Arthropoda; class Insecta; order Hymenoptera; family Agaonidae; genus Ceratosolen; species Ceratosolen corneri. The sequence continues at coordinate 14,876 of JAPYYT010001977.1, forward strand.
AATTTCATCGATACCTTGAAAAAGGAAAAGCCTCGACAGCCGAGCCTCGATGCCATAGGAAAGCCCGACAACACTAAGGCACGCGCTCGCGTAGGAGGAAGCGAGAGAGAGAGAGAGAGAGAGAGAGAGCGTAGCCGGTGACGCGTGTCGGGCGTCACAGCAAAAGCCGCGGCGAGTGGCGCGAAAATTAACCCGGAGGGCCCATTTTCATGGAGCTCGACGGCCATTAGTGATGGACGAGGTGGACCGGATGGTTGCCGAGTGCCCGGCGAGCTGGACTGTCGAGGATTCCCGGGGTTTGACTTTCTTGGTGTTTGAAGAATTTTCAAGGAGTCCATTTCAAGTCTTTTGCTTTGCATTAATTAGACGTAAGTATATATTAATGTCGATCGGGTGCCCACTCGCCGAGTTGAGGATATTTTGTAAACCCTCCCCCGTCGTGGCTTCCGCAATAATTGATCATTAACAATAGAAATGCTGTAATATACCAATATATCATTGTGCGCATGCGCGCGAGCGCGCGCGTGTGGGTTGATGGGTGGGTGGGTTGCGTGCACCTTGTAGTATTTTTATTCCTTTTAAAATCTAATGAATTTGAAAATCTGAAAATGGTTTCGCTTCTCCTTATAACGCCGATGTACATCAGAATTCGCGAAAGAGCATCGCGACACGCATTAGTGCCAATAGAGCACCAAATTTATATATCTCGCATAATTATTAAACTATTCATAGTTTAAAATTCATAAACACATTGGAATTTAGCAGATTGATACGAGCTTTCTAATAATGGAATCATTCTACATGCTTATATTGGCAATTCGTTATTTCAATTCTTTTTATAAATCGTTAAAGATAAATATTTTCATTTAAGGATATTCTTCGTTTATCAAGGGAGATAAACAATTAATTGGAATAGTGTCGATAATACGACGTTGGCTTATCATTAATTTCAAAATAAGAAAATAAGAAAATAGGTTTCAAATTTATATTTACTATTCCTAGCGTAATTGTGAAATCAAAAATTTATTAAAGAAATTATTTCATTGTAACAGGTATTCTTATGCACAAATTCCATTCAAAAACTTTATTTTCTCGAATTGTTCAGAATCAAAAAATTAAATATTAAAAATTTGTTTTCCTTATAATGCTAATTAGAATCAATTTTCATGCATAAAGTTCAAGTTCTATACTTATAATATAATAATGCCTTATCGTATGTTAATTTTTGTTCATGTATTTCCGTATTTTAATTTGCAAAGCGAAACTTGTAAAGCTAATAAGTAGCTAAATTTCGTAAATATATTGGATAATATTTAACTATTAATAAATAATAAAATATTTTGACAATAATTATTGTTTCATGCTAAATATCCACGTGACTTACTTAACAAATATTTTTTATTCTCAATTATTACATGTACATTTAATTTGCAAATAAGTATAATGCCAGTTGATAAGTATTCTTATTAATTTAATGTAGAATATTTTATTATTAATAAAAAAGTAAAATTTATCACAACTCGACATATTTTATAAATGAAAAATTAAACTCAATTTGTAAAATTTATAAAACAATTCATTTCGTGAATGTAAAAACTGAAAAATATGGGAGGAACTAATGTAAGTACACTGCAGCAGTTATATTATATAAAATATCTGGAATTTTAAGAGTAAAATTAATTCATCAAACAATACTGAATAATTAAGATGTAATTTTATATTTCATATAAGGAAAGATATATTTCTTATATATATATTTAAGTATCCAAGGTGAAAATAATGTTTCTTGTAATAATAGTATTTTACAAAATACACTTATAATATGTTATAGATGTTTTACAACTAACAAAAATTATGATTGCGGTCATCAGTTTCGCAATATTACCAAACTTGTCCATATAATATATTGAAGACGTATTTAAAAAACTGAAATAAAAAATGAAGGCAGAGAGAGAGAAAGAGAGATATATATTATATGATGAGAATAATACGTGTACTCGAGATGGTTTATCATTAGTTTAAATTGTATTTTGAATCAAATAATTTGCAATTATTCAAATAAAAGAAAAATCACGTATATGAATAAAAATTATAATGAATTTCGGTTAAGAGCAGTTATTTCGACATTTCTAAATGTACGTTTCGAATCATTCAAAATACATTGTGGAAATAATCATCTCTTCGTTGATCTTCAAATTCTGTAGGAATATTTATCAATAAATTACAATCAATTCTATAAAAATAGTTTATATTATTATTAGTATTAAGAGGCTATTCGATTCTCAAATTAAAAAAATTATATGTCTATGATGGAAAATAATTTCACATCATTTAAAATTACATTTGATTTGTTATAAAGTACGTATAAATAATATGAGTATAAATAAAGTTCAGGAAAAACTGTTGGCGTTTAAGAGATATATTGAGTAATGTTCAATAAAAATTTTATATTAACAATAATATAAATATTTGGTCAAATTTAAACTAATAAAATAATAACTTAATATACTTGAGACCATAAAATAATGAAATTGACAACAAATGCCATTTATTTGATGAATTTTTTATTTTACAAATATACGATACGTAATATAAATTTACTACAATAAGAAACCACAAACAAATAATATTATTCAGTATAATTTAGAAAAATTTATATTGTATGGGTTAAAACCAAAACTGATATGTTATATTAATATATTAATATAATATAATTTTTATGATAATATTTTTATATTTTTATAATTTTAAAAAATGATTGAAGTTGCATCGCTCTGTATTATTCTATAAACAATTTCACTTTTATTTCTCTGCGTAAAATTTCAATATAAAATTGCCAAACCATTATTTAATTTCATTCGATTATTAATATTTATGTTTTAGAAATGAATATCCAGAAACATGTTTTTTTTTTTTCAAATATGTTTGCCAGATATTACCGTATGATATATTTGTAGAAATTATAATAATATTAATACATTTATTATGTGAAAGGCTTATAATTGAATTTATTCGACCTAATTTCATAATTAAACATAATTTATTCTTCAATATTTGTTGGAGAAATTTCAAGACTAAATATAAAAGTGAAACAATAAATAAATTTTAAAAAGCCAATGAATTATTGAAATTTTAAAATAACAAATTGCAAATTAATTAAAAAATCAATGATTAATAACATTTTAACTCGAACCACAGACTTTATTCGCAATATTGTCTCTTTAGTGTGTAATTTTTTACCTAAAAGGATATAAAAAATTTGTAGAAATTTGTACAGATAAAATATAATCATTACATTTATGTTGGTATGCTTGATAATGTAATTGTTTGCGTGCACGTTGAATGAATCGCATTGTATATGTAAACACATTCGGGTATAAACTAAATAAACAATTATTTCTTGAGAATAAAAATGGGCAGGAAGAGAAAAATTGGAAAAATTTTTCAAATTATTTCTATGCAGAGAAGAGTAGCCAACGTAAATCACAATTGTTATTTCCTCGTTTCTGGATTTCCACTCGATGATCTGAGCACCTCAACTTTCTAAAGAATAATTACTTTATCGGGTATTCGTTAATCGTACGCGATTTCATGTTTCCAAAATAATAAACGTAATTCATGGAAAATACATATCTCTTAACATTTCTGTAAATCTACACGATCGATGATGAGCTTTCGAATTGATAATTAAACATTCTATTCTGGGTACTTTACTTCAATTGCCTTAATTCATGTGTTGCAATTGAATATTTTTAATATATCGTTGCTTGGGTAAATTGCCACTTTTTGCAAATGAAACATACTTTAAAGTAATTAATTCGTTGTTTAGTTTATTGTCAATCGTAATTTTAAATTTTTAAATAAGAGCATAGACGCATAGATAATAGCAATTTAAAAAATAAGACGATAAGCTCGATCATAGTTAAATTCTAAATAAATATATTTTTTTTAACTAATTTATGACGTTCGAGTAGGTTAAATGAAATAAAATTATTAAAATTTGAGCAAAGATTAAAGGGAATTCAAATTTCTCCAAGAGTACACTTAATATTTTCATAAACAAAAATATTCTCATTTAATGAAAATATTACTATTCTATCAACAAATTGAATAAATATTTCGAATAGACTAAAGCAAAATTCATTGGAGATTTCAGTTTTGATACTAGAATGCAAGACATTTTCGTAAATATTAATACTCTATAATAATAAATTAACTATGAAATGTTGAATTACTTAATCATAAAGTTGCTCATGCACCCTCAAATTTCAGTTAAATTTAAATTTTTATAATATGATGTATTACTATATTAAATATTAAATAAAATAATATTTCACAAGTTAAGAACTTATTTATCATAAATGAATAATTAGGGATAAAAAAAAATTTTTTTAATCATTATAATTAATATCCTCTTGTAATTATAATTATAATTTTCATATTTTAAAATAATCATACCTTAGCTTGGCCACGACCAACATTTACTGCTCACTAAAATCCAATATAAAATTTTTAAGCAATTTTTATCTACATTACGAATGAATAATAGTAAATTACTTATTGTAATTGGAAATTGCATTTTTTTAAATATTGATTAGGAGTTGAAGAAATAATCTAGTAATGCAAGACCTATTCTGCCAAGTGTCAACTAATTCGTTAACCAAATCAATTTGTATAAAAATCAATTAATAATTTTATACATTTATTTTTATAATATAAATATGCAGGTCTGAGAATTGCTAAAAGTGAGCGTATTTATTACTTTATTGATAACTGCTGGTTAATCTAATTGTAGAAAATTTTCGTTGTAGTGGCATTGCATTTCAGATTCCCCGATGATCATATAAAATTAAAATATTTTCGGCTTAAAAAAAAGTTTTGCATATACGTAGACTTTCCTGCTTCTTTCTAAAAAACTAGTTCGCCTTAATTAATATGACCTACGAAAGTTTCAATGCTAAAACGACTACATAATGGCGTAACATAATAACGACCAGCCAATGTAATAGAGCTTTGAATGTTGTAAGATAAGATTACAGTATGAAACTAATTGGAATATTTAGAAGGAATGTTTGCGTTGGCGTGTAAAGAAATAAATTATAACTCGACCCGCCTAGATCTTGCCCTGCAAGTCCTTACACTTTGGCTGACTGTCAGCACTGTCTTCTTAACGCACAATAGAAATGGCAATTCGACAAAAGAATTAGCCCTTAAGGGGAATCAAAAGCAATATTGGCATTCTCAGAGCGATAAGGCGTCTGACTGAGCCACGATAGCGCGTAAAAAGTCCTTCCGGGCTTTTTGAAAAAGCTTTTTCGCTTTTAAAAAGGGCGACATCAGAAGGGAAAATAAGGTTGCCAAGTTCTTCATAGGCAATTAAAAAACAACAAAGACAAGGAGCTGGGGGGATCGAAGCGAAAAAGCTACGTGCAATTAAGCTGCTGAAAAACTCTTATGGCGCGTGTAGGGCTATTGGCCCTCTTATCCTATGGATCGCGGGCACGCGAGAGGTAGATCGGTATGGCGATCACGAACGCGATTGATAATGATCGTCGAGTCGATCCGTTAGGCTGTAGCGTGAAGGCAAGTTTGCCCATCGAGGCGAAAACGGAGACTCGGTGCCGCGCGTTTATTCAAGTAACATTTCTTTATTGCTCAATTGCTCCCCCACCCCCCTTACCTCGCACTCTCCGGACTTTCGACCAAGAATATCATTGGCCGAGGATTTGCGTAAGTGGTGAGGTGCTGTGTAATTTGATGTGCCGAGTAAGATGTAGCGAGACTAGCGAGGCTTACGCCAATTGCTTCCGCTACATCGTTGCCCCGGCATATGACTCTCTTATTGGCAATGGGTGGGTGGGGTGGGGGAGGGGCTATATTCGATTCGACGATATTAATCGATTTTCATTGATAATTTCCGGGCTCGATCGTATGCTCCTCATCTTCCCCACGCCACTCTCGCAATATCTAATGTCTAATGAATATCCTCGCGTTATGCAATATCCCGTGAGTTTCCGGCCATTATTTGAAGCTCAATCGCCGTGCCGAAAGACTCTTGGCGAAACTATTAATTGCAATTGCTTTTCATTGTCAATGAGAGATCGATTGCTAGATGTCGGACTGATAAACTATAACTGTCGAGCTCTCTCCGTCCTCTCGCTACCTCCCATTATTAATTCCCCTCTAAATAGCAACAATAGCGCGCCGGTATTTGTCGCCAATTTTTTTTTAAAATAGTGCCAACTAGAAAGCTCACCCCGAACATTCACCATTGCGAAAGATAACTATCGCGAAGGCGTATAACTGTAAGGTAAGGACGAGTCTTGAGCGGCTCGTGACTCGAGTAAATCTATAGCCGAGTACAATGTTAGCTCTTTGAAAGAATGACAAAGTTATTCGGATAGGATCATAGCCTCGCCAATCCACGATACAAGACTGTAAATTAAGTGAATTCCGCAGAAGCTTGCGCTACTATACTATACGAGCATATATAACACGAAACTGGGCCACGGAACTTTCGACCTCCAAAACAATTATTATAAGACTCGGAAGCTCCCGAGCCGAGACTCCGCTTGCACGAGGAGTGGCTCGCAGATGCCCTAACGAGCCATCCTCTACTTCCTGCTGCGTTCCAACCTCTAGATCCCCAAGAGCGAGAATCGATGGGATGGTGGGGGGAGGGGAGGGGGGGAACCATGAACAGGGCCCCGTGAAGTCCGCCCACGAGTCGAAAATGAAAATGAACGGCCACGCAGCCGCTGCGCTCACGAGAGCGAATGGAAACAATGCCCGCGACACGCGAACTACTTGCACGCGCCTTCTCTCTCTCTCTCTCTCCTCACTCT
>JAPYYT010001978.1:0-21744 GCA_030522565.1 Ceratosolen corneri
ACGAAGCCCCCCAGCCCCTCGCCCACCAATCGATCTCAGGTGCGTGCCGTCCTGGTGGGACTTGGGCTGCCCCCCGAGCATTGAAATGTCAAACGCAGCTGTGACTCGAATGTTGAGGCCAGGCTAGCCTGCCGCGACTTTTCACGCTCGCGTGAAAAGCTCTCGTATCGCGTGCCTGGGCTCGTGCCAACGGCGAATCATGTGGATTATGCATGTGCGCGCGCGCATTTTGCAATTGGAAATGCGGTGGGACATTTTTTGGAGCAAGAGTGGTCTGGTTGTCTGCACTTTGGGTGAGTTTAGGTGAGTTTAGGTGAGTTTAGGTGAGTTTTCGTCGTGGCAATCAAAGAGACGACGGTTAATGAGGCGAGAATACCAATGTCTTTGAGAAATCGCTTCGGCAGTGCCAGGCCTACTGCCTCTTGTTGCTTTTCTCGTGACACGCGCTAAAGAGTCTTTACGCGTTAAAAATTATGGATTTGAATTTGAAACACGCTGGATTATTGTATGGGAGAGAGAGTTGGAAGTATGGAGAAGTATCGAGTTGAAGAGAATAAAGGGATTGCCATAATGAATGATTTTATTGAGAAGGAAGAGAAGAGAGCGAGATTGATTAATGAGGCGCGCTGGAATGGAGTGGACATTAGTTTATTGCAGTGCCTGCCGAAGCCATTCCCTTCAAGTTTCGTCCTTCTGTACTTGTGCGTCCTTAGCGCAAAAACATGACTGGCAATCCTGGCAATCGGGCAGTATAGCGCCGACATATGTTACCGCTGCGGCATTATTTTTAGATATTAATCTGAAATTCATTTGGTGGCAAAAAATGTTGGCCACGTCGAGCGCAAGGAATCGTACAAATGTGATGTCGTGGTGCAGGAGGTGGTGTTCCTTTTTGTTGATAGGTCCTGGCTTTTGGTGAAGACGGGATATACGTGGGTGTCGGCCACTTGTTTGCGAAAGGGATCGAGGCAGGGGATTTAACTTGTTAAAATGGCCGGGATGAAGAATTGTTTGCTTTGAGCATTGTTTGCTTTGTTTTTTTTATATTTTTGGATTAGAGGTCTGGCCATTGGCGAATTGAAGCGTAAGCGATGAATATGAATTTTTCAGTTGTTATTGGTAGGCAGCGCTCTTAGATTCTTTATTTCTCGTGAAATTGCCGACGGCCCCGCTCCTCCTTACCCAACCCAAGCCATTTACATTTTAATTATTTCACAATACAATTCAACCGAAGAAACGCTACTCATCCGCCCCCTTCTAAAAATAAATAAACTTATTTTATATCACATGTGAAAAGCTATTCGTTTCAAGAAATGTGCCTCGTAATACTCAACACCTTCGAGGAAATGATTTTCCTGAAGGAGAGAGCGTCTGTCTGTCAAACGAGGAATTCGAATAGTCATCGACCGAAGGAACATCTGTTTAAGTCTACAAGATCCTCTTCATGTCTTATTAATTCTTGCTTTGAACGGCCATTCGTATACGTTATGCAATACACGCAGTTCCTATATTTATTTAATTATTGTAATAGACTGAGACTGTCTTAAGAAACAAAAATCTCCATTTTAAAGCCGATGTACGTGTCATTATGTTGTAGCTCGTAATACAAGAGCACTTTCCTTAAGTGAGCACTAGAAATCATTTGTACTGAGAAAAAATGGCGATATGTATGTGTATCATTGACTTTTCGTGCAATATTATGCTTACACTCTGATGCTTTGTCTATAAAAATCATATCACTTTGAATTGAGGTGGGGGGTGGTGGTGGTGGGAGGGGGCTTTATATGTAAAATTTATATGTATTGAATTGAAATGAAATTTATAGGGCTTTATATGGAAAATTTATATGTATTGAACCATATTGTGTGTATCAAGTGAAATTACCACGAATTAATCAACTTTAGTTTACTTTTAGTTTAATTTACTAAAACTTCGCTTTAATTTAGGTCTAAGACCATCTCGCAAGTTGGCAAAATATTAAAATTCAATCTTCAAATACAAAGCAATTCTTAAGTAATTTTCTAATAATTAAATGGCCAACTAAATTAACGCAATACGAATACAAGATTTGAAGATTTTATTTTCACATTACACAATTGCCGTAATCGCGACGTGTGTCAACGTTCTCCCGAGTGGCACTTTACCTATCTTTAATCTATCCCGAAAAGCTGCCGTTACCTTTACCTTTACGGGAGAAATAAATTTCAAAATCGTTTGCTACATATGCACCATAATCACATCGAGCTGTCCTACAAAAATATATTGTAAGAACTTCAATCAATTGTATTACCGATATCAGCATCGTTACCCTTACATATTGCCAACAAGACTAGTTTCTTTCTTCAAAGCCTAACAATGCTATCACTACTACCAGCAGCAATGAATAGGCGTTTGTGTGAAAGGAAGCTTCATTAGAGCGCTTCAATTAGAGTAATAAAGCCATCGATAAACAGCGTTTATAAATATGCTATAGTGTAATAGATCCTTACAAGCATCGATTATCTCGTCACGAAAGCCTTGTCCTTAATTGCTCGGGGTAAATTCGCGAACTCCTGTAACAATTACAATGGCCATGGATAAATAGGCATAAATAGTGCTTAGTTGATTTAGAAACGAGTAATGCATCGCGCTTCCAGCAGTTTGGTCTCGTGTTCCGAGCTGCTGAGCCCTCTCCACCACACAATAATGTGCCACGTTGTAGGTAATCGGGCCTCGTAGGTGAGAAAAAGTGAGAGGCACCGAGGCTTGATGTGAGTGAGAGTAGCAGGTAGCAGGTGTCAAGTCGTTACGACGCTACGCCAGTTACGCGCGCGCGCGTGTGTGCGTGCTATGGGGCCTAGCCCGCTTCGAAGACGAATTAGCGTCGTTTAAGGTATAGGTATAGGGCGCAGGTATAGGGAATAAAGAATGGGAGTAAGGAATTTCGCGGCGATTAGCCGCTGGCGATTGTCCCTTTCTCTCCTCCTCTCGTCCTTTCAGCTTTCAATGTCTCGGCTTGGAAGCCGAGCTCGCGCGCACGGCTTTTTCAGATCCTGTGAATGCCCTCGGTGCCGAGCTCTCGGATGGGCTTTGTCGAGCCCGTAACTATAAAGGACTTGGCTCGAGTTATACGTCCAGGAGTCGACTATTGCGCCCTCGTGGCCGTTATGTATGTTTTTAGGCGAGGAGGCGCGCGTCGTGAATTTGAGTTCGAGCCTCGGTGCGCCCATCCAGCTACACGTAATCTGGGCCTTAATGTCTTACTATTTCAATACTTCCTTTCTTCCTTCAACTTTCCTTCAATAAGTCCAGTGCTTATTTTGTCGGATGACTTGGGAGTATCCTTTGTGCAGGGATCGGCAATCGCTGGAGTAAAAAATCCCCCGGAAGAAAATGGATCGATACCTTTTTCAATTTTCGTATAAGCGTGTGAACTCGTCGAATATTATTGAATTAGCATCGATCTTCACCGGCAGTATTCGATTTAATAATGGAGTGAGTGTAAGTAGGTATACATTTGGGAAAGTGCATTGAAAACGAATGCTTGATGGTTGTATTGAAAGCAAATTTATAAACCGATCGTTAAAGCTGTTTAAGGAATATAAATGCCTTTTGGTAAAGTTATGGATGGCGATTATGAGTGAAAACCAGCGCCATCTGTGTTAAATTCGGGAGAACAAGCGTATTTAAATTGATAATATTAATATGCAATGCAGTATTGATAATATGTGATATTTGGTAGGAGCTAATGAAAGAAAAATACAGAAAACTTTGCTCCTCGAGGAATAATGTTGACAACGGATATTATTACTTGTTGTTAATACATTTTCATTGCGATGAGTGAAATGAGTAACTTGAATAGAAAAATGTAATAACGAGGAAGCATAAATTGTAGGGGGGATGTATTTTTAATTAAGCTACGGCACTCCACGAAAGCTTTAATAAATAAATTCCAATCAACGAGTATCGATATTTATTATTATTGAATCCTTCCCCGACAAATTTCCCATTTACGTTAAATACAAAAACTATATATATCAAAAGAAACGTCACCGTGATATTCCACAAACGATTATTGATTTAGCAATAAAGAGCTTCATCCACCTATTATGTCAAACCTTTCAGTATATCGATCTATTACATTGTAACATTAAAGCGAGGCAAGATTCTTAACTGACCGTCAATTGAATCTGATGAAATTCTGAATAACCATGCTTTCCTCCTTTTTTCTCTCTCCTTTTTCTCTCTTTTTTGTTTGTAATTTATGCAACGGCAAGACAATAAGGTACACGTAGTTGAGTATAAAGAAAAGAAAAAAATTTACGGCCACGTGTTTACCGTAGTTCTCTATCTCTCGAGATTGGTAACGTTCATTTAAATAATGTATTAAGCACTTCAATTTCAGGAATGACTTATGTATATACACACCGCAGCACGCAATCCTCAAAATCCATAAAGAATCCAGACCTTTATGCAGTGCTGAAATTAACTATTAAAACCCTCTTGGACGTCGGGTCGGTTCATTCAAAATGTTTTCTAACATACTCGCGGAACTCTCGGAAGGCGATTAACTTTTACACATCTACACTTGCATACAGTCAAGTTGAGTTAATTCGTTTGACCGTTCGGACTATAATGGGAAATTCGGACAACACGATGAAAATGAATAATTTGAAGAATAATGGGAGTGATATTGGGAATATTAGGAGTGTCGGGTCATTTTTTTCTCTTTTCTTTCTTTTTAAAGATAAATTACGAATGCTATTAATATCTTCCCTTAATATCGTTAAATCAATATTAAATAATGAGATTTATTTTTAAATTTATTTATATTTAATAAGGCATTAAAAAATTCGTAAATAATAAAGACGATGAATCCAATAATTAATTGTGCAGTTGATAGCAACTATATGATACCATTATTAAATAGTAATTTCAATAATCTATTGGCCGAAATAAAGAGAATTTCTTCACTTGTTTAATCAATTATTGGGGAGCTTGGGTATGTCATCAAATAATTAATTATTTTGCAAATAAAATCCTATCTACGTAATTTAACCGAACCAGATAATTAACCAGATAACCAGATAATTAACCAGATAACCAGATAATTTAAACATATAATGAATGATATTTCAATTAAAAAAAATTCCATATAACACTCACTGTATATTATATTTATTGTTCGTTCGCTAAGTTGCTTGAACGGGAATTTAAGTCTAAATCTGTTATTAATTGAGAAATTCTACTCTAAAGTCAATGTACACCCGATTTGCAACTCACTAAATGTGCCTAATTATACAATGGGTGTCGATGCGAATTTGCGCGATGGATTGTCGCAATATCGAATTCAAATGGAAAGTCGCTTATAGAATTTGAGTAGCCCGTAAAAGAATAATAAAGCCGTATGTTGGAAAGGTAAGAGTTGAGTAAAGGCACTTAAAAAATGTGTGCTTATCATTAAATATGTCGTACACAATTATGATGTGAAATCAGTGTAATTGAGGCAACTTTAAAAACGGTTACTCCAAAGCTCTTTGAGGCAAAACGAATTTTCATAGTTAATACAAACATTATCTTATTACGTAGGTACGCGCGCGCGCGCCCACACACACAAACAAAACACACACGCACACACACATGTTTGTTATAATGAAAAGGCAGATGACTAATTAAAAACAATTTTTTTTAAATAATAATTTCCTAGATGATCTTTGTAATGATACGGTATAAAGTTATGATAGTTTCATATAATAACAAGGATATTATTTTTCAAGAAGATGTAATCAGTTACTTTTTAAATTACACACGTACTCTCCATATACTTTAGAAAAAGCCGAGTGTTTTCCGCTGAGAAAAAAAAATTGAATAATAAATTATAATTTATTAATTAAAAATTACAAAATAATCTTATAGATTTATAATGCCATAAAATTATATTACAATGATAATCTATTTGTAATACATGTACAGCCTAATTGAATGTAACCTTAAATTCACTGTCTTTGGCTGTATTTGGCTGTATTTTTCTTGTACTTTAACTCGTAGAGAATTTTTCAAACATATATATATACGTGTGTGTGTGTGTGTGTGTATTTTGAATAAATTTGAAGCGAAAGGTAAGCGAATGTAAGTCTAATAAAATCGTCTATACGGATTTTCAGTGCAAGTACAGTGTAAGTACAGAATATTATATCTATTGAAATTATTTGAAAGCACGTATCGCATATATTGATAGTCTAGTTCTCAAGTAATACGTACTGTAAATCCGTCAATTTTTGCTACAATCGTACTTGACGGATTTTTAGTACAGTTATAATGTATAGAATGCCTGGAGTAATGATTTCTATACAACATATGTATTAGCTTGATTAGTATCTATACATTTTATGTGATTATTACGTATACAATAAGGTAGTCGTTGCAAGTCATTTATGTAGAAGATAAATACTAGTTACGTTACGTATAATAAATGTTATTTTCTATTGGTTGATTTTTTTCGAATCCAGTGCGTAATATAATATCTGCTACGACGATGCCCATAAAGCCGAGCTAAGCTATTAAAAAGCAATTAAATAATAAATAGAAAATAATTCTTATAGTCCAGTGATTTTCTTAAGATAAAGATTTATTTCAGAATTTGAGGAATTGGTGGGACGATACGTGTTTATGAAGATACTTATGAAATTTATATTACTTTGTTTTATTTTGACTACTGTGTTTCGAATTGTACATAATTTCATATGAATGAAATATATAATTTTGAAATTTCAAAATTTGGAAAAATCGAACGGTTTCTTAATTTTCAAAATGCAAATATTCTTTCTCATTCGTAACAATTGATATTGAATTTGAATTACGATGATTATTACTTTTGACATTCGATTTCATCTAAGCATTACAAATGATAGTTTAATTCTCTAGTCTTAAGTAACGCAATGTAATTACATATATATATATACACATACATATAATTAATGAAATAGTATAAAAATAACAAAATGAAGTTGAAAGAGAAAAGAAAGAGAAAAAATGAAAGAAAAAAATAACAATACGTATACGTATAAAAGGGCAAGAAGTAAACTTTGCTTTAGGGAATATATAATGGCGGTATTACAAATAATAATGAAAGAAGCGAGTTTTCAATTTCAAGATCGATATTTTCAAAAGAGATAATTAAGATGAGGGCGAGAGCCAGCCAGCCCACACAATCCAAAAGATCCAGTAATTGCTCACGTAGGACAAGAATAAGCTTCGATCTAAAAAGGCTCAAGAAGCTCTTTACGAACTTTTGATTTTTAATTTGAGCCAATTTAGGCGTAATGCAAGGAACTGCTGCTTACTTACACATTCTCTATAGCTTGAATAATTTCGTGGAAACATCTAGTCAAGTTGTTGCATCGGGAGAAAATTTTTTAAAATGTCGACCACATTGCACACACACACGCACACACACACACACACAGAGGTAATACAATGTGACAATTTGCATGGTTTTACAGTAAGTTTGTTATTATAAAATTAAACCGAATTCTTTTGTTGGGTCAAATTAAGATCGTCCAACAAAAGATTTTTCAATATCAATCGGTTTTTCTGACTTGAATTAATTGAACGCGCGCCGCATAAAACTTTGTAACAACACACACGAGCTTTTTAAAGTATTGCATTTCATAATACAGTAGTAATAAGTTTTGAATTTTGAGGCTGCTCGACAATCTATCGTAAACTGGTTGACGATGCCATTGAAAAAGTTGATTATTTATGAAAATTAATTGATTCTAATAATCAACTTTGTACGCGACATTATACTAGACAATTCGAAGACTCAAGAGGCAGTCAAATGTGTGCAATCCATTTTTTTTTTTCAACCGACGTCTGGCCTAATATGCAAATACCCGCGGCCCACAACTTGTGCGTGTGTGCGGCATTTGAATATCTCATGTGGCAAAGCCACGGCTCTATCTCATGTACGAGAAAGGCCTACTTTGTTTGCGTAATCAGCTAGTAATGCGCACTTGAGTTAACGTTAATTGTGCATTAAGTTTCTATCAGTATGTGCATTAAGTTTTTTACGGACTGAAGCTTGCTAATTGCCATTCGCTTTGCCTCATATCTCGCACTTTTGAATGAATTTCACTTTACGCACGAGATTAGCAATGATTACATGCTGTAATTGCACAGGAATATGAGTGACCTGCCCCAGCTACAATGGAAATAATATGGATAATTTTATTCAATTCTCCTTTCGTTTCAATAATTTATGGCTTGCTTGCAATGTAACATGGGCCAGCGCAACCAATAACTAAGGAGTGCCGAATTTCTCGCTATTCTCGATAATTCTGCATCATTGAACTTTCGTCGCCTCTTTAATAGAAAATATATGAGAAACGCAGGCGGCGCACCAACACAAAAAAACCAAGGCCAGCAAAGAATAATCATTATACATTGAGGATTTGAGGAGGAGGAGGAGGAGAGAATAAATGTATGGGGCGACAGGTAGTCAGCGAGAGGAAGAATGGTGAAAGGCCCGAGTCAGCAAGAGCGCGAGCTCCCTTCCACCCCACCCCCCCTCCCCCACGAGGATGGAAAGTCTCTTGGCAAAACAGCATTATAATGCTGTAACTGCACAAATGAGCGAGATATTAATTAAAGCTCCGTATTAATTAGATGCGTCGCGATGCGCAGCAGCGAGTACAGCTTTTCATTAGGACGCGACGGAACTTCAAGTTGGCGCGAATGCTCCTTTCAGATGTCGTTGTCATTTTCTCTCCGCCTCAACTCTCGCGTCTCCTTCCATCTTGTGGTCGTTGTCGCCTCCTCGCGCGCCCTCCCGTAAAATCACAAGCCCGAGGAGCATCTTGAGATTCGTCGAGCTTTGAATGCCTCGGAAGGAAAGAAAGAGACTACTTGCCTTCTGTCCCCCCCTGAATAGTGAGCCTCGCTCGTAAAATCCCAGCTCGGCCTCTCTCTCACTCACTCCGCCTCAGCTCTTCTATACTCATGGACCCTTCTGGCACATACAATGTTGTAATCATCGTGAATTCTCTTATCTTCCTCCTCAACCCATGGAGGAAGCATCACGGAGAAGGGTTAATGCGGTTAATGCAATAGGAGCGGACGTGCGAGAGGTCCAGTGACGTCCAGTGCTGATTGAATATGTGGCAGGTAAAGTGTGGTGGGGTTGGGCTTTCGGTCGCGGAGAAAGAGATATTTGCTCGAGCACAATCTGCCTCGAATTATGTGATAATTTTCAATAATTTTCATTGCATTGACGGACAGCCTCGCGTCACGTCCACAAACTCCCAATAATTCATTGGGACAACAATATTATATCGAACTTTTGCATTCTTTATTAGAATTTCCTATTGTCGGGAGGATTAAAGCTAAGGGAAATGATGAATAATTGAGCAGGCGTCGTTTCGATCGTAGAGGTATTATATTTTGATCTCCACTGAAAATATTATCAACAATTATCTGCAGAGTGCAGCGGGTGTCGATAATTTTACAACAGAAAAAAAATACTTTGGCTAGAAAACACTCTGTGCGCGCTATGTATTATCTATATCCTTATATTATTGGGCACGCACGCGTGAATATGCATGAAAATTGCAATAATTGGGGCATTGCTTGCAAACCGTAAGCATTCGTGGACATCAATTCGGGTGCACGAGTGCTCTTATCATTTAATTATTAAAAGGCCTCTGCGGAACATTTACTTTAGCTGTCTCCTATTCCTTAGCCCTTGACAATAACGAAATATATCTTTAAATAAATAAGCCACATCGATAGGGGGGGGGGAGTGGGGCTATTGAATAATTTGTGGCTCGTTAACAAGAGCCAGAGTAATGATGGGCATATAATGGGAGTACAATGGGTCTTGGGGTGGAATTATGGTGATTATTTAAAGCGGTAGTTTAAGGAAGAACTATAAATAAGGATTGCGAGGCGAGAGGGCCAATGAGTTTGCTTTTAAAGGCTTATAAATGAATATCGAGAAGTAGGAAGTGGCCCGAGCTGAAGATGAAGAATTATAGGGCGGATTCGAGGAATATAAAAGATGGCCCCGGAGATAATGCTAAGCAGGCGTTGGGGCCGGGAGGGGGAGGGGATGGGGAATAAATCGAGGGAGAGTGGCGGAGGATACAATGCTCGGTGCATCCATCGCCAATGCATATTCCTATGGGCCGAACAATGATATGGGAAAGTTTGGGCGCGATCTTTCCGAGTTGGCGCGGGACTAGAAGCGTCTGGGGGTGGGGGGTGGGGAACGATTTTTCCTCTTTTGCAGTCGTTGCAGACAGGGGAGGAGGGCGGGCGCTTAAAATTTCATATTCTATATTGACTTTATAAAAGCCCGAGGAGCTTTAAGCCTCGGTCTCTTTGTATTAGCGGATCTCTCGTTGGCGCGCTGAAACTTATTTTATTGCAGTCGTTAAAGACACTAGTTGACTAACTGCGGCCCCCCGAGTATTAATTATAAATTATTCAATAAAATTGATCGCTCGGATTATATTGTGCAAGTTGGCCTCCTGTCGAGGCCATTTTCAATTGATTTTTCTCTCTTCGTGATGGCCGAGACGAAAGAGATATGGAAAGCGCTTTGTGGCAATTAAACGTTGAGGAGGGTTTTTTGGGATACGAGGCCGCCCAACTTCTCCCACGCGCATTATATTCCGAGAATGTAATTTGCTGGGCCTCTTGAAGTACTTTGACAAACGAATGATTTATTGTGAAAATTGGCTTTGAACGATCGAAAATCCAAATGTCCGATAAGAAGAATCGTGCTGCTTATGGTAGGGGGAGTATTTCCAACGGGACCTTACCTCTGCACTACGTAAAAGCTCTTGTCCTTGGCAATTGTCCTGCTCATTAGACAGGCGGCTGTCGCGAAAGCTGCAAAAACAAGGGCATTGGGGGTGTAAGAGCGAGGGGAGCACTTGAGGTAGGCGTCTGGTGAAATCCTTAAGAAATTCGCCCTCAAAGCCGGGGAACGGGGCATCCGAGCGAGCGAGCGTAGGTGGTTGAACCGAGTGTTTTCCAAACGATTAGACGGAAAAATTGTCTCGCGCGGTCCGCCACGCGGAGTGAGAGAGGAGGCCCGCTGTCCCGAGATTTGCAGAGCCTAGGCTTTATCGAAGGCGCGCTGACGGATTTGTCGCAAGGAGTCGGGGAGCCCGGCTCGGGGATGCGTCTCGGGTCGGGCGCCGGCGACGGGGGGAGAGAGAGAGAGGAGAGAGAGAGAGAGAGAGAGGAGAGAGAGGAAAAAGAGTGGAAAATCCGGGGCGAGATGTAGTAGAGTCGCTCGGCTGCCAGGGCAATCTTCTGCCGAACGCTTCGTTCTCAAAGAGCTGGTGCGCCGGGACATTGATAGGGTGGGCGTGGCCTCGCATCCTCGAGATTTCGCGAGAGATCGGAGGAAAAGCGTGGATGATGTGTCCGGTGGCGATAGTGGCGGTGGCGCGGAGCCCCGGGAAATCGAATCAGGTCCGGTGGTGAGGCCGCTAGGGTTTCTTTGATGTCAAAGGTCCTTTCTTGGCGGGACTTTTTGGGGCGGACGGAGGTCGTAGGCGTCAAGTTTTTCGCGTAATTGCCGATGAAGTAGGCCGAGGACTTTTCAATTTGCGAGCTTTGCGATGGTGCGGAGAGCTGCGCAGGCACGATTGAGCGATGGTCGCGCGGGGGAATTGGATCGCGTAAGGCGACGACTGCGTCTTGAGGCTTCGTGTGCGTGTGGGTGTGTGGGTGCATGTACGCGAGGGTAGGATTGTGTTGCGCGGTTGTTTAACGGATTTGGAGGTCTTTGTTTATTAGAGGGAGAAGGTATGCGCTATGCGTACGGGCGCGGAGTAGTATTATTTTCGCGTGTGTGGTGATGTTTGTTCGCATATGTGTTTAATAGGGAGTATAAATGTCCGATGGGAATAAATTTTTCTTGGGGCTACGTTATAATAATGAGTAGTGGTGGTGTTGGGTAAGTTTGGAAGGTAAAAAATGTGGATAAGGATGGTGAGGGAAATTTAGATGCGGATTTTATAAGTCGCAAGTTTTATTTCTTTAAGGAGAAATTTATGTACTTTATATATTATAGATTTAATCTTGAAAAAACTCATAAAACGGAATAATCATATTTATACACGTTAGTTTTGAACTTGGGAAATATTATTCGTTTTCTTTTTAATTTATGGGAGTATTTTATATTATGCATCTATTATTCACTTTTTATATGAAAACGAGCATTTTAGCGAAACTTAATAACCGTGATGAATATTCTTTTTGCATAAGTGAAAGATAACACTCCTCGACAATGACGTACTACTAAATACTTTTAAATTGATAGTATTGGGAGGAAAACTCCTGTCACATTGGCAATGTCTATTTGTTGAACAATCTTGGAAAATTATACTAGAAAAGTATTTTAACGTGTTGGAATTATGTTCGTATGCGCTACTTCGGCTCGATCAGCTTTCTCGAAAGTGTGTGTGAGATATAAAAATATCTATTGGCTTCTCCGAAAACAATTTCACATATAAAATCTGCAGTCTTTTACACTTACTTATTACATTGCTTATCATACTACGCACGAGCTAATAAACTTGGTTATTTTATGGAAAACTGCGCTACAAAGGCGCTACAAATTACTAAAATATTAAATAATATTTATGTTCAGAATTTATTTAAGAAAGCATTTTTTTTTTCCTCTTTTCACTTAGTTTATCGGATTTAATTTATTACGAATTATCATAAATTTATGGCGCTTATGGTTTTCCATGTACCTGTTGTGTATGAAAACAGTTTTTCGAACCTGACATACGTAGTACGTGTTACCTAAAACATACACTAATTAATCAAATCGACATTATTCCCTTCCTTATATATATTGATAGGATTTTTAATTGATAGGAATAGAAGGGATTTATAAATATTTTAAATCTTCAAATCAGCAAAGGTCCATGTGATATAAATTCTTTTGCTTTGTAATTGTTCAATTATTAGGCATGTACATTGCGTGGGGATACTTTTCAATTATTCAACTAATGCCGCGGAAAGCACATTAATTTCGAATTCCAAAAGCATCGGCTCTTCCTGCGTATTTGCATTATCCTAAATCTCGGTCACATATCTTTTAAATGCTCGCAAATGGAATTTTCTCATTCTCTTCTTGGCAAAGGCTGCAATATATTCTAAAAGAATAAAATGAAGAGGGCAAGGGATGGGGCATCGGACATTCAGAAAGAGCGTGTCGTGTGTAATTCAAAGGGAAGGGAAGGCGAGCAATATAATGGGACACAAGTGGGGACAGCCGGCGATGGAGGATAAGAAGGAAGGAGATGCCAAGCTGAGTCGCGAGAGGGAAAACTCGGCGAGATGTACTAAAGAAGTTAAGGGTCTGGCCGATTAATACGAGCGATCCACAAAAGCAGTACGCACACGCGCATTCGCATTTACCTGGATCGTACGTGGAGTTAAAGTTGGACCGCTTGAGAAGATTCGATGGTGGCCAGTCATCCTTCACGTCGGCCCAGAGATTTCAGTTTTCCTCTCGTTGGCACATAAGTCGGATGAAGGTATTTCGTGAAAACTCTCCCTCTCACTCTCTCTCTCTCTCTCGTGATGTATAACATGTTGAGCTCCATCTCTCCTCTTCATATACTCAAGTGAGGTTTGCCCCCTTTCTTTAGACTTTGTACCATCGTCTCTCTCTCTCTCTTGCTCTCATCTCCCTCGGTTTCACTCTATCCTTTAGTTAAGCACACGCGCGCATATTATTGTTGCGTGCTCGCACGCAAGTGCACACGCACGTGTAGAGGGCCAGGTAGGTGTGCGCGCGGGGCGCGCACACTCACACACACACATACACAGCGAGGAGGATTGGACGAGTTGTCGTTGTAGGATTAGAGGCGTACATCTGCGAGTATGTGAGCAAAGTGGTGCGGAGTAAAATTTTATAAAGGGACGAATAAGGATACGTTAAAAAATAAATTAGCGAGGTACTTTGTAATGGTCGTGGAGTAAGAAATGTTGGCTACTTTTATACATGTCAAGAGAGATTATTGTAATTTTCTTTTCACCATTTTTTATGTTCCGGGGGTCTGAAATTAGGAATTCTTTTTAACAATGAGCTTGGTAGGTATACGTGTGTGTGTAGGTCGAAAGAAAATTTGTAAATTAAATTTTTTTTTCTTGCATATATTTCACGAGGACGGTCTTTCATGATAAAAAGAACTCTGTAAATCTTGGTTGAAGTAATTGCAAGCTTTTAATGTTAATGAAGCCTTACATATGTTAACTTCCATTTGGATTGTATGTTAATTAAATCTTATACTTTTATTACAAAAATTAAACACTATTGATTTAAAGTTTTTGTTAAAATATCGTATGTGACAATGGGATTTAAGAATAAGAGAAAATTTAATCGAAATAATAATAGAAATGTTTCAATTGTCTGCCAATTACTGTACTATTTATTTCGAAAATCAATCGGTTAATTAAGATTTGTATTTAAGATTTTTATACATTAGTGTTACAATGTATCTGATGGCAAAAAGTAGGGTGGATGCTTTGCATTAAATAAAATAATATAAATTAGTAAACGTATTACCGCTCATTTGACTAACACAATAGTTAAAAAAAAAAATCTATAATATTTAATATAATTTTACCTCATTATTTAATGTATAATATTTAATGTATTAATGAGCTAGTTGAACATTGTATTGCAACTAGATAATGCAACACGTAACTAATATATAAATAATAGTATAGAAATAGTTGAAAATATCAGAAATAGATAGTGAGTATGAAATTCCAAGTGTTAATGGGGGTTGAGATAAAAAATTATGTTTTAATCGCATATTCTTCGCTGGTAATTTCTTTTTGCTATATGATTATTATTCTTTATACTACTTGCTTTTAGCTCCTTGTTATTTCACTTCATGAAATCCCTTTAAATCCTTCTACTTACATACAACAATGCCATTGAAACCGAGATTTGTGCAAAGCTCTCCCATTGTGTTGAAAAATAGTTGCAATTCATGCTTAACTGTAATGTTAACAATATCAATCGTTAGCTTAAGCATTGTTTGATTATTTTCATTATTACGATTACTTTATAGCCAAATCTCCGAAGCATATTCTCATACGATTCATTAGAGCTTTGCACGTACTTTCTCAAAAGCTACATTTGAGAAAGCCTCAACATTATCCGATTAAGGCGTCATGTGTGGCCTTAGGTTACGAAACATCATTTTTCTTTAAATCTGGATATCTTCAAAATATCTTGGTTACCTTAGATATTATATTTTAGAAAATTTTCCTTTGAGCTCCAAGTCAAAGCAATGAATATTTAAGGGAATAAAGTCCCTTATCTAATCTCATGAGCGATCGTTTCCAACAGCACTACGTGCGGATAAAAAACTACGGCAGATTAGGAACAATAAGATTCCCTACCCGTTTTCTTTTTTTTTTTTTTTGTATCTATCGAAGCTACGTGTGAATTTCTATAGAAGTATTGTGAAGAGTAAAAAATTTCGGCTTATAGAGTATTCGGTTAAACGAAAACTTGATTGAAAATGCGCGAGAAAGTGACAGGTTAACAATGTAACTTTATATACGATTTCGTATCTAAATAATTTATATATGTGTATATATATATTTCAAATTATTATAACATTTTGTTATATTAACTAATTATGAGATTTAAAGTGTTTGAGACTATCAGAGGAGAAAAAAAATATATGTAGAATTTAAGACAAAAAGGAAATAATTTCAGTCCTAAACATTTTAAAAATATTGAAAAATGTGATATAGGAATGTGATGTGATATACTATAATATTTACTAATCTTGAAGATTTAAATGCGTAAATTAAGGAAAGATCGTTGAGGCTTCATTAATCTTAAATCTCAAAATTAATTTCTCTCATCATAACTGCAAAATTATTGCCCAAGATTTCACAAAAACTACTTAATAAATTTAATAAAATTAAATTTTATTAAAGAAAAAACTGTTACTCTTGTGACCCAATATTTTCTTTATTACTTTGTAATTTTATTGATTTGTAATTTCCAAAGGAATGTTTGATTGATTTTCATTATTCCTTTATTTTATAATTATATTGTCGTTTTTTTTTTTAACGAGTTTGCATTTATTTATTTACTTTATGCCTAAAGTCCATTATTAACGAAGACACTTTTATGTCACTTGATTATATATTTTTATAGTGTTGTATAGATCCAACTTTACTATTGAAATTATCGCAAATATAATAAGTCACATCTTATCTTAAATCTATTTTAACTGATAATACTATTTTATATTTATTAATATAATTTATTAATATTGTTGGAGAAGTTAGTCTACGAGGTTATAAAATACTCAGTTTCATTAATCCATTATTTAACATTATTCATGATATTATAACGTATTTTCTTTAGAAAAAATTTGGTTATTCCAAATTTGATTTATATTTTTAAGTCATTTCATTAATACATAAAGGGCTACATTTCACAAAAATACTCATATTTTATCAAAGTTTTTAAAGTAAAATGTGCATTAGTTTTAAAAACTTTAAAGAATAATAGTCTTTTATTCAATTTACTTGCTGAAATATAGAAAAATTTATCTTGACTTTTTAATGCATGATTATCCTTAAAATTTTTCTTACGCTTTGCATTTTTCCGGGTTTCGAGGAATTTCAAAACGTTACGTATTTTTTCCTCAGTACATTTTAATTTACACTGACGACATAAAAAATTGTACTTTTTTTTTTTTGAGAATATTTATTATTCTTATAAGTTACATTGTCCTTCTAATTTGTATATAATCATTAAAGCACGAAATCATCTGTCTGATATAATTTTGAATTGATGCGATAACATTATATGATATGTAAATCGTATAAAATTTACAATTCAATTTTTATTTGACTCGGCGATGGAAACTACCCACAATTTCTAACAAATATTTACATATGAGGAGGAAAATGTTATTTCATTTTACACGTTGTTCTTTATCTTTATATTATTATGAACGTGTCGATGGGAATTTCTTTCATATTGCACTAACAATCAATAAAGTCGGATATCGGAAATCGGAATCCAGCCATTTGAAGTTTAATTTTTCTATTTTCAGGAAAAATCAGTCCTTGCAAGGCTCAGTTACAACTAAATAGTACATTATCAATTTGTAATGCTTCTTATTACTTTTGACATGAAATTATTGTTAATCTATGAGAAATAAGTCATCGTATTTTATAAAAAAGCATTCCATCGTGGCATTCGGTGTTGTTTGTCTGTCTTATAAAGGCGCGGTGCGCGTCTATAAATATTATCCGTAAACTCCTCAAACTTATGATTAAATTATCCGAATGAGGTAGAGATGGAAAATGCCCATTTAAATAATCCTTATGGGAAGTGGAATCATAAAAATGTCAGTCATATTGGTCTTTGGGAGCTGGAGTTTCGGACACTGTATTCAAAGGACCCGAGTTATAAAGTCCTCGTCCTGTATGAATCGCCAGTAGCTGCATATACTGAATAATATATTCGACATTAAATGAACTTATATTTCAGTGCGGTTCTTCGAGAGTTGAGAACTCACTTAAAATTCTACAACCAGTTTCAAAATAATGCTTTATAAGGTAGTTGAGAATTCGCCTTAGCGTAGTACAAGACGCAATGGAGTTTTTAGAAAACGAGGAGAAAAATTTCCCTTGCGATAAATTCGCCAAAGTATTGTGTTTAAGTGAGTATGTAATGATTAAGTGGGTAGCCGAATGAGGATGCAAATGTTGCATTAGCAACAATAATATTTTGGGAAGAGTAGAGACTAGAGTATAGCGTTAAATAATATGGGAGGGAGGATTTGGTAGGGCAGATATTTTCATGACGAATGTCGAAGGGAAGAACCGAACGAAAGAAAAACTACGTATGCTTAAAGCTTAAAGTTTATTTTTATTTGACCGTATAACTTAAGGAAATACAATGAAAAGGCGAAAAGAAACATTAGAAATTGCTGAGGGTAAGTAATAGGAGGGTGGATGGCGCAACTACCCTCTCTTTCGCTGAAAATTGGTAGAGCAATTTCTAAAAGTTTAAATGCCCTAATAAAATGAACGGCTGTTAATGAGAATTTAATTAAATTGAATTTGATTAGAGTTTAGAGTTGGAATTAACCGATTGTAAAATCAATTAATTGCAGCCATTTGTTTTTCAGTTATTAAGTTTCCGAGTAATATGCGAGTAATAATATATATATATAGTTTTGAGCCATTCGGGTACATAAATAATGCTCTTATGCTATTATTGATGAGATAAATCTCTCGTGATATGTAAGAATTATTCGTCATTTGACTATTATTATTACAATTAAGGGGCCTTGAACGAGGTATTGAAAGAACGTAAACGATGGTGAGAATTTTTCAAAATTATTAATTCCAAGTGACTCGCTTCCTTACCATTAAACTCGATTCATAATACTCTTATATGAATATTTACAGGATAATTATTTGAATAATTATACATTTTGTACATTTTATACATTTGTTGATGTTGTAGTGGTTTCTTTAGAATAAAGTTACCCATCCTCCCGCTATCGCAGATATTCACCTTACTAACCTTCATCTAAGGTCACGTGTTACAGTTTCAAAATTAAGTTTATGTTCTTGCTAAGGTATTTTCATCATTCTGCATCAATAATTTAAAGCAGAACTTTTGAAATAATCGCTTAATAAATTAAGCAGACCAGCCACACAAATCCCCACTTTTCACAATTAGTCCACCAGAAACGAACGAGAGCAATAAAGAATCATGACAATATTATTTGGCGCAGAATAAATAAATTCCTTTTGTCAAAGGGACTTGTAAGGAACTCGCGCGCACTCGTGTTTATATTGAATTGTTGCATAACCATGAAACGAAAGGGGTTGATTGACACTGCTCAATTCATTACAGCAGAGCCGTACTCTTTCAAGTACCCGAGGCCCATCCCAATCACAGGAGCCGAATTAAACTCGAGATCTTTGTATCCGCTTCTCCCATTTTACTCTTCCCATTGGAGAAACACTTGAGAACATCAATCTCAATCCGTTTTCGTCGCGCAGTGCTGGACCTCTTTCATTTTTTTTCCTCATCGCGTGCCCGAGGATTCAAATTCCCCAGCCCCGTCTGGGCCCGCGATCCCGTACTCTACGTTTTAAAACTAGCATTCCTCGACCTCCACACTAGAAATTAACATCAGCCGGCCTCCCGATGTACCACTCGATTACATCGTGGATTTGACAGTGATTTATGTGGCCGCTCTCCGATATCGCAACGATATCCCTTTTATAAGCGGCCGCTCGCAGCTCCAGCCCCATACAATCGATCCGCGCACTCGAGCGCTTTCCCGAGCCTTTCCCGTCACGTAAACCTTCGGATTTAGGAGCGAGCTTTCCACTCCGATTCCCCGGGAGTGAGTGAGGGCGGCGGACACGCGCGCGAGCCTCCGACGGCCCACGCGCGACCCAGGAGTCGGGCCATCCGGAAATTGAGGGAGCGCGCGCCGCTCGCCCGAGACTCATTCATCCAATGAAAAATCGCGGAGATGCGAGAAAAGAAGAGGCGGCCGCTGTTTTTCTATCAACGCGTTTCTTTTCATATTTCGACGGGATAAGGGGATAAAAGGTAAAGTTATTCATGTCGAGAGGACCGAAGAAACTTCTTGCTGTCGGTGTACATTTAGCCGGGCGTTGCTCTCTCACTTACTTTTCCTCCGCTTTCTCTCTCATTGCCCATTAGAGGAGGAGAAAAAGGTGTGACAATTTTCTGATTAGTCATATTTTATCAATTCACTAGGATGCGTGGATTCTAGATTGCTTGGACTCCGAGGATGATTGTGCGTGTTGGGGTAATTTGGAATATGTATTTTAGATTTTAAACTTGATTAAGGCAACGTAAAAGTGCTAAAGTGTTGTTCCTGCACATGAACTGCTAGTAATTGATTGTTTACCTTGGTTGCGGAGATGTATTTTCAATTGTCGTATCTGTACAAACATCGACATTTCATTAGCACATTAAACGAGGCTGTTGAGTAATTTATCTCGTTACTTCATTGGCATTAACATAAATCGTAAATTATTAATAATTACGACGATGCTCTCCGGTATTATTAATGCAATATATGTTTATAGTTTCTCAATTGAATAACGTATGAGCTTATTTGATCTAAACCTTTTAATTTTACAATTTAAATGATCGGTTTGAATTATGAATCTGGCGTGAAATATTTTTTTCAATGATGCACCTCTTAAAGATGTTATGAACTTGAAAATAAATTCCGTTAATATCTGTATGTTTCAATACAGTCACATGTTACAGATTAATCATTTATGTTATTGTAACGTGAAATTATGAACTTGTAGAATTTCAATAATAAGAATAAAAATATTGAATTTAATTAACCAAGTATATTATTGATTAACTAGAAGCCGAAAGAAAAATTTTTATAACATAGGAGAATGAAGGAAAGAACTTTATTACGATTAATTTTTTTCATACATTGGAATGGTTTATAATTAAATTATTAAAATTTTGATATCATCTTTTTTTTTTCAAAGAACTTAGAATTTATTAAGAATGATTTTGCAAAAGTAAAATAGCGATATCATTCGCACATAGACACAATCCAATATGCACATTCGCACACATACTTATATACACGCACGCAAATACATCGGTTATTTTATCAAAATGTATTATGAATAATTCATTTTAATACAAACGGTATTCATTAGCTTTTTATTAAAATGTATAATAATTAGACAATGTATCATTAGTTGTTCAATACATTTCAAAATTTTGCAATTGTTTAAATGTTCTATAAGGAATGAAAAAAAAAAAGTATTGCAAAACAAGTGCGATCGTTGTTAATTATTATAATCTACTAAAGTACTAAAACTCTACTAATTAGTACAAAACATTTTTTATTAATTATACATAATTATTTTTAACAATTTCATATGTAAATAAGATGAAAAATTAATTCAAATACAACCATAGGATGAGACGCAAATATAACAATTAAGCTTCCCTATTCTTAATTTATATTTGCTTGATGAATTTATTAAACATGTTTTTTTTTTACACATTAATTTATAAAAAAGAAATTAAAAAATTCCATGTCACTTTTACACAAATCATTATTTAATACATTTTAAAAGGTTTAAGATACGATGTACATATACAAAACTGAAAGACTATTTATCAAAAATATCGAATGAAAGATGCGAAAGTGATGGATTTTTTATTTTAATTTTCAAATTGGTTTGTTCTGTCACATCTTGCATTATTTTCAATCTTTAGAGAGAGAGAAAATAATAATGTATTCCAATGATATAAAGTATTGTGGCCTTTCATCAAGACGCGCACGCTCATTAGATTAATAATTGCAAAAGTTCTTTAATCAAACAAGTAACTGAACGGAAAATGAATGGAAAAAAAAAAATTTAATTAAAAATTAAATGCCTGGAAGTCACAATCAAATGACCTTTAGCAAATAATCTGTGCGAGCAATTTTTTGATAAAACTTCATAAAACTTGATAAATCCACAATAAAAGAGCCGAATGGGAGGCGTAAGAAGTGTTTATCTTGGGTAGAAAATCAGCAGAATCACAAGATTCATTATTAGAATAGTGAATTTTTCGTTATATATTCAATTTTCGTTTGGCAATCGTCACGGGTCGTACAGGCCATTTGTCGATCTTTAGTGTGTGCGTTTAGAGGGCGGGAG
>JAPYYT010001979.1:0-21734 GCA_030522565.1 Ceratosolen corneri
AACAAACAGAAAAAAAAAAAAAAAAAAAAAAAAAAAAAAAAAAAAAAAAAAAAAAAAAAACAAGACTCAACCGAATCGAAGAGGAACAGAGAAAAAGATAGAGTGCGTGCGCGCAAATGTACATGGCAAAGAAAAGAGAACGGGCCACCCCTGCTTGCCCCCGGAGCAAACCAAAAAAGAGAGATAGAGATGTGAGAGAGAGGGAGAGAGAGAGAGAGAGAGAGAGAGAGAGCAGCCTTCGCGGCTGCATGTATTCTGACGCAGAGCGTAGAGAAACCAACTCGTATTATCCACAGTGACAGGATGGCAAAGTTATTAATGGCTGCGACAGTGACAAATGACGAACTGTCGGCGCAAGCAAGACTGATATCATGGCGGCCTTCGCGTTCGCTGTTTTCCCTCCTTCTCTCCCTTCTGCACTCGCTCGCGCTCTCTCGCTCACGCTCCAGGCCACTACTACTCTCCGCCCCGCAGCAGCGAATTACTCCCATCTCGCTCTCTCCTCCCGCGTGGTGGCGCCTCGCCGTGCTCGAATTTTCTCCATCTCTCGCTCGCTCCCTCTCTCTCTCTCTCTCTCCGACCGTCTTCTACTTATAAGGTCATGTGTATGGGTGGTGCACTACTTCTCCTTCGATCTCTCTCGCGTGCATCTCAGCCGCCGTCTCTCAGACTTCAACCCCTACGCTCGACGCCTAGCTATCTGATTCCTCTCTACTCTATTTTTTTTTTCCCTTACTTTTTATCCTCGGGCATCTCTATCTCTCTTGCCTTCGCGCCACCCTCTTGGAATTACTTCCATTCGAAGCTTTGTCTACGTATCTATTCCGAGCACTAATGCCGAGCTCCCTCTCTCTCTCTATTCTGCACCTCGACGTGGACGTAAACAGTAAACGCTCATGAGAATCTTTATAAGCATTGCAATTATTTTGCTCGGGCATTCGCTCGTTGCCAGTGCTTCGCCCAATTTTTTATCCCATTTTCCTCGACCTATCTTTGCCGGCAATCCCAGCTACTTTATAAAAATGTGCAGTTGACATTACTTCCATACCTCCTATGCTTCAACTTTCTATCATCTCGTTCTAAGCTGATTTTTATAGATTTTTCTCGCTTACAAATTACATGCTCTTGTATCGAAGACATTGAGATTACGAAATATATAATTTTAGCTGCACAAATCGTAGTCGTTTGAAAGTAATTGGAGATCCAGCTACATTTTTATATGAAAAATTCTATTTCTCTCCCGTATACCAAATAAATTGTACCAAATTTGGATAATTTTAATCTACCAAGTATTTAGGCTTAAATTCAGCCACATAATTAAAAACGCTCGGGAATTTATTCCTTTACACGTACATTGCATCAATAATTTGAAAATAATTATTATACGCTTAGCCACCGAATACCCGCTTTCCGTATTAATTAACAAACGCTATTTCAATCAAACCTACTGAACATGATTTTCAATTTTTCTCAATAGGCTTCGTACACGAAAATATATATTTTTTTTTCAACTATAACAAAAATGGAAACTAAGGCTTTGTATCTCATGAGAATTGGCCAAAAAATAGAGTTTACATAATATTATATAATATATATAAGAGTATTCAGTGCTAGTTTCAGAAATAAAAGAGCAAGACTTTCACCATTTATCAGGATTTCAATACGAAGCTACTAATTCGTTAATATGTACAAATCACGTCCTAAATTCATTGCAAAAATATTATTTAATCGTGGAAGATTACGTGAATATTAGTGTCAATTATATCTATCCTCATTGCTATCGAATCGCTATGCATTTACGAATGAATCAATACATACACGCTTTTCTACGTACATTCGCTGCATTATTTATGCACATTTATTAATATGTATGCATATAAAAGCAAATGCGTGTTTGTACGAGTAAACGCGCGTGTATATTTAAGTTTACGTATTCATTTGCTGTTTGCGTGTGTTGTCTGTGTGCGCGCGCGCGTTCGTGTATCATTTAATGCCGTCGTTTTTCTTTTGATTATCGTGCGAAAACCAAGTATTCTTATTAATTTATATAAAATGAAAAATATTTTCCTGCTAATTGAAAGAAAATTTTCCCTTCTATATTATTTTATTAGCCATATGCCTAGATATTAGTGACTAGAATCATTGATATCTAAAAAATTTAATTTTTTAGATAACTTTGATTAAAAATAGTTTACTTCGTACGTTTAAGTTGAATTAAATTATAGTTTGCTATATTTTCAGTCCTGTTTTCATTTACGGTCTCTCCAGTATTATATTTACATCTAATTTCTCAACATATTCTATCATTTAATTATCTATCATTCTTGCGACAAGACACCAACCTCCACTTTGCTTTAATTTTCAATATTTACTCACAATATAAGTACACTCCATCATCTTCAAGAACCACGTTGTTTATCATTGATAAAATATTCTGATTTCACGTTATAGCCTTGGAATTGTTTTTGGGATATTTTCAAGTGGCTTATGAACTTGCATATGTTACAATGAAATTACTATTGCTCAGCAGATTGTAAATCAGTTTTTAAAACGAAAACAACATAGTTTTAAAATAAAGGTAACTACATCGGTTTATTTATTGTCACGTTTAAAAACTAATTTGTACAGTTCATTCTGAAATATTTAGTTTAATTTTCATATTTACATCTTAACTGTTCGTATAATTACATTTTTAATATAACTGTGTATAGAAAGTGCGTATAAAAAACATTTTCTATCAATTCGAGAACAAAGACAAGTGGACAGGAATATATTCGCGTCGGAATTCTAAAAATTAAAATATGCGAGTGATTTTAGAATTTTAATTTTGCTCATAATGGAAAATGTAAATCGATTGATAAGACAATATGTAAATATCTCGGTTTACGTGTATTTTTATTGTATTCGCGTTCTCCTTCTTGAAATTGCTCATTTAAAATTCCATATCCGTTATATGTTTATATTACACGTTGTACATTTAATATTTATAGACGATTAAAAATAATATTTAATATTCTGAAGAAAAAAAACTTTATTTCAAAGTGGGTGTCAATTTTCATACAACATCTTTAACGAAATTCAGAGAAAATAATTTAAAATTAATGCAATTTTATCCACTTCTTTGATGACGTTTGTACAATTAAAAGCATTTTTTTCTTAAATTAAACAGCTCAATGCCATAAAAACAGAAAATAATTTAAATTCTTAATAAGTTAATAGCATTTATTATTTTGTTCTTATTAAGAATACTTATCATTTTGACATCCCTTAAAGCCTGATGCATTTTCAAGATCCTTTTTATAAAGAAAAATATGTTTTAGACGGAATTAAGTATTCTTTACTCTATTGTGCAATATTTGAGTAAATTTGAAAGAATTTTCTCATGAAATTGAAAATTTATCAAATTTCTAGTTTAAAGGTAACGCTTGCACAGAAAATTTCTCCAACCTCTCAACTTAACGCAAACTACCTGTTTCTAATCATCGATAAGTTGATATTAGCAAATCAGTTTAAGTATCAAATGTTAACAATTGATTTGAAATAATCAATGTTATAAAATTATTAAATTTTTCCTCTCTTTGTAATCTAAAATGTAGGGGTAAAAAATATTTTGGTTGCCGTATAATAAATATTTATATGTCAAATAAATTTACAGCCAGCCAGCTGATGGCGTAAAAATTACTTGAAATTTAAAGCAAAATGCAAAGTCCGTGCTAAACCGAAGCCAGAGATTAAAAAAACCAACTTCTTATTAAACCGCGTGTAAAGTTTTTACAAACACGGGTTTTAGGTTACATAAGGCAATTCACAATACTTAAATTCCGATAGCAAAGACAGATAACTAAATTATACCTTTTCAGTTTCTTCAAAGAGTTCGTCTTATGCCGCTCTCGTACTCCCCCAGCATTCAAATTGCTTTAGTTCTGTTGTTGCTGTTGTTGTTGTTTCTTTTGCGAGCATTCGCTGATGTATTATCAACACTTTCTCTCTTCCAGAGAAATATTTAATGAAGTAATAAAAGCGCTTATAAAATATGCATTGCCAACACATTTCCAAGTTTTAAAGCATAAAAATCCCATACTAATTCATTTATTAATTCTGTGGATTTCTAAAGTGTTTTTGGCTTTTCTCGTTTTCTTTTAAAGGCACGCGTTCTTTAGGCAGACATTCTTTTTATACTCGTTTTACTGTTCTATGCTTTTTGTATAATTTGAATTCAACTCTGAAACAAGGTATTTCCATGAAGCTTTCCATTTGAAATTCTTTCAAGTATTCTTGACTCGAAGAATAATTACAGAAAATAATAAATCTTTATTTATTCAGAAGTGTCGAAAAATTAAGCGCCGACTGATCTTCATACTTATCCCATGAGACTCGATATTTTACAATTTTCGCATGCCTTACACACTCCATATTTAATAATCCAGCCATAATTCCGAAATTGTTATTCACATATCCACTCCTTATTCAATAATATTATTTCACTTTAATTTGAATTCACGTCGATATCATCAAAGCAACAAATGCAGAGATAGGAAAGCTAAGTTTGTTAGCCAATGTTTCCAATTCAAATTCAATTCCTTATACTCGATTCCGAACATTTTCTTGAATTTCATTTGCCAAATGTTGAAAGACCGTATTTTTTCGAATATATATTTTCTCGAATTGTAAAATTACTTTTGAGCGGACGTAGACGATAGAAGATCCTTTAATGTCAAAACACATCGTATGCACGTTTTTTGTCTCAGTTCACTTTAAATTGTAATAAGTATATAATAAGATATTTTCTAGGTGTCGTGTATATTTGAACTATAACATTGTCGTTCTTAAAATTAATATTTACATATTCGTGAGTCTATAATCCGTAGACGCATCGATTTGTAGTGTTTAGTCAATTTTCTTTTGAAAATTCCTGCCAAACGAATTAGTTGATACAGATATATTTTTTATGAAATTTAATGAAAAATTGATGTTTAATAAAATAATTGTGCATATAACAATGACTTTTATGCAGTCCTTTTACAGTCATTTAGTCTTTGTTTCCTCCACTATGTTTAATATCAAAGGTTTTGTCGAAATTTATTATCAAATCTAAAGTGCAAATTATATTACAGTTTTAATGAGTTTTAATGAAAAGTAAAGGACAGAATGAATTTATCGATTAGTATTAAATTCAAGTCAACATTTTTACATTATTGTAAATAGGCAATATATATATATATATTCGGGGGACGATTGTTTAGATTATTTTTGCCATGAAAAATCTTCAATTATTTTTCCTGTATTATTAATATATTGCTTAATAAGGCTATTGAAATATACAAGAGAGAAAGTCCGTGTTTAGCTTAAATGATATACAATAAATGTTGAAGAGCAATGTTTGCCATACTTAAAGTCCAACAAGTGATTAAGTCGAGCATTCATAAATCAAGTCAACTTCAGTCCTCCTACTTGAGAAAATACACCACTCGTATGGAAGGAATAAGATATAAAAATTTCCACGCCTTCGCTCGCCCGCTCCTCGCATTTCGCTGAGTTTATAATTTTTCCACGAAGTTTATACATCAGCAGTCTTGAGCTTGTTTTGCTATTCGATCGGACCGCCGCAGCCTTCCGTGTTCTTAAAACAAGCACACTTTATGATTCTTTCGGCTGCTTCGTATTCCGCTCGCTCGCCTTAATACCCGGCCTTTCCCCCCTCCCCCCATTCCATCCCATCCCACTCATGGGGCGCACACACGCCCCCCCCGCCTATACATCTTCGCAAGATCTCAGCTCCTCGGCAACATTTGCGACCCTCCGGCTTTCCTTCCTTCGATCTCGTGGCGAGTCCGAGCTCCTCGGCACCGCCGCACTAAGACCTTTGATCCGCGAGGTCAACCTTGTGGCGCGCAGCTTTGATCCTTCCTCGAGTACTCTACTTGACT
Source organism: Ceratosolen corneri (assembly GCA_030522565.1). Lineage (NCBI taxonomy): Eukaryota > Metazoa > Arthropoda > Insecta > Hymenoptera > Agaonidae > Ceratosolen > Ceratosolen corneri. The sequence goes on from JAPYYT010001979.1 coordinate 5,928, forward strand.
TCGAAAAGAGGGGGCCTAAAGGAGAATGGGGGAGGGGGCGATTTAAAAAATTCATAACTTCCATTCCACGGCGCCTTATCCGCGCGCGTTTTCCAGCCTCGAGTTTCTGCTCTGTTTCCCTCTCTCCGTCTTCGCCTTGGCTCTCGTGGTACCCGCGGCCACTCGTGCTCCCGAGGAAAAGAGAGCGAGTGCAAGACACTCTCCTTCGAGATTCCTTAGTGCGAATCCCGAGGCAGCGAGGCGACTGGCAAATGCATGCGTTGCCGGAATGCAGCCGAGCGATCAAAGGGCAGAGGGGGATAGATATCGCGAGAGGAAGGAAAATTATTTCGATGCAGCAGCTGAAGGGACGAGAAGATGGCTATCGCTCCTCGACATCTTCGTTATACGAGGAGCTCGAGGTAAAGAGAAAGAGATTGAGAAGGAGGGCGGGGGGTATAATGAATCCAGACGTCAATTTACGTCTCTAGGAGAACGGTTTTACTGCGCTTTTCAACGCCACGGCCGAGTCTCTCTCTCCGTCGCTCAAGCTCAAGCCTCCACGGACTACCCAACTTTTCTTTAGCAACGCATTTTATCTCGCTCGCACGTGCACGTCTCCCGCACCCATCCCCGAGCTCGCTCGCCTAGGCTTCCTCGTCGAGTAACAGACTTTAAAGCACTGCGGAATAGGCGAATGAAGAGGGCTCCTCAAGATCCGGAGGATAAGAGAAGCGAGGTGGAAAAGAGGGAATAGTCGAGGGCTTTTCTCACCTCGGTGGATCTATCTGCTTGAAAGCCGAGTCGCTTTTCCTACTCCCAACGTGCAATGACGCATATAATAAAGGCACCGTGTAATAGAAAAACTTGTTTCTTTAACTCGGCAGACGTAAGCCGAGCAAGTGCGTGTAACTCGAACTTGGACGGCTGAAAGAATCAAGCTCAAGCAAATTCGTTCCTCAACGAAGCTGCGATTATGCATTTTTAATGTGCTGTTTGGGCATTGTTTATAAATAATGAAAATTATTCAAACGTTCAACATTATCGTTCCATTAATGAACTCGATTGCAAATGTCTATCATTGCAAGCTATTCTTTCGTAAGGGATCAAAGAGATACTTTGATTATATTCCCTTTCGTTGTTAATGCAAGCTGTAGTGCATACAATTTATATAAATAAATATATATTTATAGTCACTAAATTATCTATTTGCGATTAAAAAATTTGGTGTGCAATTCCGATATTAAAGCTGACAATGCACATCCAATGCATGGCAAACTCGTTTTTTTTCTCGTCTATGAAAATTAAAGAAGATTAATTGCTAAAAATTGTCTGACGTAACAGAAAAGCAAAAGAGAGGAAAAAAGTAGAATTGAAACCCAGTGGTTGAAATAGAATCAGCAATCGTAAAGGGATCTCTCCTCGTATAATAATACTGCGAGAGCGGCGGTGCGGGAGGAGGGAGGGAGGGAGTGAGAGACGGAGGGAGAGAGGGAGGGAGTGAGAGACGGAGAGAGAGAGATCGAGTAAGAGAACGAGAAAGGGGGAGGGGGGGAGAAGTGGTGCAGGGCAAGAGATTCTGAAGCAGCAACAACAGCACGCGAGTCTGATCTGGTCATGAGCGCGTGGAAATCCCTCGTGGCAGCGTTGGGGTTCCGAAACATCAGCGTGATTGCGTTCCTCCAGCGCGAAGGGATTCCATTACGCGGCATTCTTTCTCTTCTTCGCCTTCTCTCCCTCCCACCCTCTTCGCCCTCTCAATCCATCCACACATCTGTGTATCTCTTACTTGCTCGTTTTCTCCCTTACCGCGCTCCCATGTGTACGTACGTATACGCGCGCCTGCCCTCGCCTGTGTGTGTGTGTGTGTGCCAGCGCGCACACTCGTATGCCCTTATCCTTGTAAGCTTCACCACTCCCAGCTTTCCGACTTTCCCATCTCTCTATCGCCTTGGACCAACCCCTGCAACGATATCGAATTCACACGTGCGCTCATCGATGCTTGGAAGGCCGACTGCGATAACAAAACCGTTACTAGTGTGCGCAAAGTCATACTATCATGTCTATCTTCCCTCGCTTCGCTCTCCCTCTCTCTCTCTCTCTCTCTAAAATCTTATCACGATGAGGAGCGAACTCTTATCAGGCGCAGGCTACGTGTACTAAAAGTTCGACGCGATGAAATTTCAACGGAATCGAGCTCCAACAATTGACCATTTCTTTTTGATAGCCAACACAAATGTTATGGCAATCTACTCAATCTCTTGACCTATCGAAATATCAGCTACGAACCATGAATTTATCGAGTGCCGACGCCAGTCTTTTGCGAGGCGATGCTTCTCGACCAACAAGTGCATTTATAATTATGCGCATTTGTACATTTTTAATTCGTAATGGGCAATTAATATCTTTATTTCTCGCTTAACTAGTTTGACTCGAGTTTTGTATTCCCATTACGAAACAGTGAAACTTGCGATAATTGCCTAAAGATTTAATCGAACCTGTCAAAGTAAACACGCAAGTGAAATTGCTTCCGCTCAACCGAAATATGTCTTGCTAGATCATTTTGCCCCTTAAAATTGGACATAATTGTATATATTACAGAAAAATTACATGTATAATGTGGCCTCAACTTGTAACGGCATTGTGCGATTGTGTCAAATCAGCGAAACTCGATACACGGGCAAATAGCCTCGGGAGGGGCCAAGAATTATCACTAAATTATCATAAACAACACGTTGAATAGTAAAGTGACGAGTGAAACCTTTAAATAGGCGACGCTAAGAGCCTCGGCACAAACACGTCGAATTCGAGTCATAAATATTTGCGTGCAACTCGTAAGCCAAGGTAATCCCTTATTTCACGAAATCGAATAAATAATGGACTTTTGAAGGAGGCAGCAATCGTAGAGGCCGCATAGATCAGTCGGAGGGATTGGGCTCGCCCTTAGACCGGGAAGCGCTCCTGCCGCTCGTTTTCATTAACATTCCGCAAATCCTGCAACAAATTAAATTACTCGCGCATTGCTGTGGCTAATGGATGCAGACTCTCCGGGGGTGGGGGGAGTTAAGGGGGAGGCGGTGGCCGTGGTGGTGGTGGGGGGGAAGTAGGCGGCGAGCGAAGAGCGCGGCTATTGACGCGAGGAAGGGTGTGCGAGCCGAAAGAGATCGAGTGAGAGAGAGAGAGAGACGGTATAATCGATAGACTCGAGTTTATCTGCCTGTCCGCTCGACACAGCCTATGCAGTGCACCGTTAGATAAACTCGCGGCTCACTGCAATTTGCAACGAGCATCTTCCGATGGCCTAATGGATGCTCCGCCGCCGAAGAATAGATAAACTAATATCATTTTTAAGGCGATAGCTTATCGCTGGGGCTCGATAAATAATGGCACCGGTAAGAGCATCGCTCGCCGATGATTGGAAATAACTGTGAACTCGCGAGCGTAATGGCGTCAAATGCAAATATCCAGCGATTTCTCTCTATTTGCAATTTGCCCATTGATAAACGATCGATCGAGCGGCATCGATCGCGCGGAATAAAGAAGACTTTGTACGCATTAATACAAATACGGCCGTTTAATTATATTAATCGAATGGCATTAACAGTGTATATTAGCTAGGGGCAGCCGAGCAGCCGAGCTTTGACTTTGAGATGCATGAAATATCATTTCAATTACCTTTCTGAAAAAATATGCATCGGCCGCCTCGAGTGGCATTACGAGAGCGCTGAGGCGGAATGCTCCTCGAGCTCGTCCCCGAGATATCTCGCCGTCCGAGGCCATTTTTACCTAAATAATGAACGTCAAATCAGCGGCACAATGTATTTGATGGATGACGGTATCGGCCCGCGAGTTACCCCATTTATACGAAGATAATCGGCCGCATTACGCGATTCTAAATATTAATGCGAGCCGGCCTCTCGAGGCACTCCCCTACGCCCTCTCCTCCCACACCCCCAAAAGCCCGGCAAACTCCCATTCCCGTGCGCACCTGCTGTCCGCAGTCAGGTCGCGAAGGCGGCCGCGCCACCCCCTGCCCGACCCGGCGCGTCCGAGGCGACGTGGCCGATGCCGGAGGACTCGAGCCCCGGGGCTAATGGGCTTCCCTGGGAGTGACGCCGGGACTAACCGAGCGGAATCACGAGCTCCCAGGAATCGAAAGCGTGCCTCACCTTGCCTCCCAACACCATCCGTGCATAGAGTGATCCGGCCTTCCCACCCCCGCCCACGCTCTCACCCAACCTCCACCTCGCACCTCCTCGCACCTCCGCGCCCTGGGCTACACGCCCACGTACCGCGCCGACTAGTAACTGCACTTGGGCTTTCACGGAGCCGCTCCGCGAAATCCATTCTCCCTTCATTTCCCCAGCACATTTGTATGCCGAGCTTTCTATCCGACTGTTCTTCTCGCTGCTTTTAAATCCTGGCAGCTATTTAAGCCCCCAACAACATGGAGTCCCGCCGAGAGTTTATGGCCGCGTGCGCGGACTCGCTGAAACGGCAACTCTTGGTCTCCTTGAGAGGGGGCGGGGGGGGGGGGGGGCCGGCCCAGGGCGTCCGAGGGATCACTGGAATTCACCTTTTGGCAATCTCGAGGATGCGCGGCCCCGTCCCTCCTAGCATTATCGCCAATCCCATCGCCACGATCAAAGAATGCCTGCCAACTGACAATCGCTTATTCAATAAAGGCCGTGGACAAAGTATGGGAGGGACGATTGGCAGGCACACGAGGCAGAGGCTGGAAAATATCGCGGCCCGATTAATTCTCCGGGCATTTGAGTTCGATTCTCGCTCAAGCCCACGACATGAGCGATACTTTAATGGCAGAGAGAGCTCCATTTTATCTATCTCGTGGTCATTATGCAGATGGGCACTCGTGGCCCGTTGGGAGGAGAAAATCGCCAGGACCTTTCTCCGAGATCCTTCGGCCATTCTGCCTCCACGTGCTCCGACATTAATCCCGATCGAAAGAGGAAAAATCAGGCAACTTTGTTGAACAACAAGGAAGGCCGCGAGAGGAGATAAAGGCTGAGGTCTCGGGCAAGGAGTGCGTGCACAGGGCGCAACAAAGTTCCAGCCGAGACGCCATTGTCCGTCCCGGGCACAAAGAGGCTGCTCGCCAACGATTTCATGCGGCTTCATCGTCGATCGCCGAGGAGATCGATGACGGTCCGACAGAGAGAGAGAGAGTGAGTAGAGACGAGCGGCTGGCCTCTCCGCGCGCGCACGAAAATCCGCCGCGCGTCGCCCTTATCGGCGCCCTCGCCCACCTTCGAGGCCCTTCGGCGTCTCCGCGGCATAAATGATGGCGCTCCGGTAATATCTATTGTTGCGCCCGTCCCATTTAATATTGTATTCCGCGCGGCGTAAACAATGGCAAAATGTGGATTAATGGGCGCGATTAATCACGCTTTTGTGCCAGGGACGCGGCTTTTCTCCGCTCTCGTTCTCGCGGCGCTAATGTGCCGTGCGAGTGCGCGGATCCCGATAGCGGCCAACCCGAGCCCAAGACCAAAGCTCTAATCGAGGGGGCAGAAACCTGTATTTCCCCGGTAGTTATTAGGAGCCTACGCGCGAATTCCTCACCAAGTGCCTTTATGCGTTACGCCGCTATTCGCAATTCGCAGGTGCTTCGAGGACACGACGACGGCCGATCGTGCCCCCCCTCCCCTCCTCGCCACGCGATATCTTGGCGGTGGTTGAGCAGCGGGGCCGGATGCGGGTGCCCTCGAGGGTTGCGAGGCTGCGCGGTTATTTTAAACAGATCGCGCATTGCTTTATTGCTCGGGGGTTGGGGTGGGGGGGTGCGCAGCCTGGCGATTATGTCGCGATGGCCAGTACTGAGCGTTCGAGCTAATCGTGAATTTCGCCACGCCGCCTTGTATTGCACACTCGCCTTAAATAACAATAATTAATGGGGTGATTGTAATATGTTGGAGCACTGTGCCCTCCCATCTCCTCATTAGATAAAGTTCGAATGGAGAGTCCGCTGAGCGCAACATGACCAAATACCTAGTGACACAATAATAAAGCTGGTGCATGGCATCGGCTTGAAATCCAATGATTGTGGAAAAGTGTGGAAAATTCAGTGGAAATATTCACTGGAAATATCGAATTGCCATCTTTAATCGCGTATTAATGTCGCGAGCATTGCAAATATCAATCCTGGCCCTCGCAATTGTTGCGTTGAGTGCGTTAAAGGATGATGCGAGGTGGTGGGAAAACGTGTGCAGCAATAGGCGTCCCAATTAGCGGAAAAGCCAGATTTTCATGGGAAAAGGTGGGCCCTATTTGCCTCATTGATTGGTATTTGCTCGGCGACAATGTTTGTGCTCGTAGCTTTCGAAACGCAGTCCCTCGCGTACGTAATGCGCATTAAAAGCTTATTGGCCGCGATATTAATCACCAATAAGTCTAGTCGACTGAAAAATAATATTTTAATTAAACTGCGTATGTCCTCCTCTTTTCAAAATCCGCCTAATGGCAATTCCAAATGAGAATAATGCGAGAGATGATTCGCTGGAAACTTGTTTAAAAATTAATTCTACGTAATCTCGTAGACATAGAGCCTGCCTACAGTACAAGCAATTTATAATGGCGCGCGACTTTGGATAAACTTTTTTCAATACCATCGTTATTAATTGCGCTCCCAATTATTAACGCATAATTAGTTCCCTGGTATTTATCCGAAGAAATAATCAAAGCCTATAAATCACAATCCCTTGATATTATTATGCCCAGCTTCATATATCTTCACTATACGGTCTTTTACTCGCGCACTTTTAACCACGAAATTTATGATTAAAAATAATACCGTACACGTCCAGCTTCCATCAGCCGTGAAATATTACACTCCGGTGCGTGGAGTGCAAGGTGCCAGGAGCGCTGCTCGTATATAAAATTTAACGCGGCGTTCCAGCCGCTCAAAAATATATCGCAAAGCTCTTGAGAGGCGCGGACAAGCTCTTCCTTTTTTCTTCCTTGTCTTTCCGCTGATAATTATTTTCCTTCCTCGCCGGCCGATCTCACAGAGCGCCTCCATGATGGAAGTGGCGGCAAAGAGAGCGGAATAATTAATCGCCGCGGTGGCTGCCGCGCGTCCTCGGACTCCGATTGCCGGCATTTTTTTTCATTCGGGCCTTCGCAATGGCCGGCCGACGAAGCTAAGAAGATGCAAGAAGACGCGAGAAGAAAACGCCATACACCGACTTTATAGGAAATCCGATCTACGAATACGTACAGACAACAACGCCTCCATCTCCCCCATGCACATAAATATACATATATACATATGTACACACAGAGTAGGTATACATGTCGGTCAACATTGGCGATGCTCGAAAATCCGGGAGAAACATTTTTCTCGCTCGCTTATATACGTAAAACGTGTAGTCGTGGAGTCAGTCGTGCCTTGAGCAGCACATCGTGGATTGGGAACCAGCAGATGACGCTCGCTTCCCCCCCCTCCCACCATCTTTTCCCCCGCTACCTCCTCATCTTTCACCGCCACCTCCTTCTCGCCAACAGCCTCTCTCGCTCTCTCTCTCTCAACTTTCTGAACCTCCCACCTTCGTCCTCTTCTCTTTCGCGCAGCTATAGGCTTGTAATCCAGGCTAGGAAGCTCTTTACGTCTTCTCGAGTGAGAGAGAGAGAGAAGCCTGTCGCCTCGACTTTGTAAGCTTGAAAGCCCAAAGTCAATGCAAGTTTATTCTCGTTGCACTGTCGACTCGAGAGAATGATAAAGCTGAAAAATATTTATTCACTTCAACAAAGAGTGACAAACCTTCGGACTTTTTTCATTTATGGATTAGTCTGCAATGGAAATAAGCAGGAATCCATTTGCGTAATTTCGTTTTATCCCTGCCTGATTTACTGCCACCCGAATGTCTTAAGCAGCTACTTTAACATTTACTTTATTCTATTTCGTATTACTACTTTATATTATGTAGGTCAACTTGCGATACGACATTCGAATTTCGTTTTTAATTTCGACTGTTTGTCCATCTCAAGGAACTAATCATCAAAATTAATATGAAAACACTCACTTGATTAAACATCCATTAACTGCCGACGTTGCCTCTCGCACCGCTGAATAATATTTAGCGACGATTGTTCAATGACTTACCAAACAGCTCATTATAAAACCTCTATTCTGTAAAATCTCCTCTTTATATTTCTCAACCTCAGTGAAGATATGGCGTACGCACACACGTACGTGCGCATTAGAAGAGTCTGACGGAAAGAGAAAAACCACGTGCAATAGTAATAAATTGAAATAAATTTTTCAAAGTCTTTATTGGCACGGATTAGAGCATTATATGGCAATTAAACAAGTTGAGTAAACAAAAAAAAAAAAAGTAAAGTTAAGTAAACAAGTTATCGAGAGAAGCCCACGTCGACAAACTCGTGTGCTTAAACTATGAACGAGAGGGCCAATGTTAGAAAAAAAAAAAACTGTACAAAAACTCGTGAAAGATATTATAAGAGAGTTTGGTATATTCCTTCTCTATTTATTCCCTCTAGATGAGTGCGATAGCTGCCCATGCTCATGCACACATTTCCACTAAGATACAAGTGTACTCGAATACTTGGGCAGAGGATAATATGCGTGTACGAGTGCCTAGATAATTCAGGGGATACAGATTTAGAGAAATAACGCACACAGCATACAAATAATGCTTACAAATAAATTCTCCCCGGCACAATCAATCCCCTCACTCTCATACGGAATACAAAGTGCTCGCTGCGCCACCATATAAAATTAATTAATCATTAAAAACAGAAATTCAATTATCCGCCGGTTATTGAGGCGCTGCATTCTCTCTGGCTGTGATATTCCGTAAGGTAATGACGGCGACTGATTTGCCCCGGAACTTATTGACTTGCCTAACTTAGTTTATACGCCAGAGCAGAATGCCAAGTCTAAGCATAAATCACTGGGCAAAGATTTGACGCACCTCTCGGATAAAATGTAAGATATATAATGATTGGAGAGGGCCCTCGCGAGATTATCAGTCCCCCAACTTTCGGTCAACCAACTCAGTTTACAACGGACGGAGGAGAAGGCGGCGGTGACGTCATCGCGAATGACACTTTTGCGACAGGTCGAAGAGCTTAAGGAAATCTTCAATTATTTAGTTTCGTTCGCAGGTTGAATGCGAAAGGATAGAAGCGAGCTTTCAGTAATTTATTTGTACATGCGGTATGAATAAATTGCACTTCGCTTCAACTGTATGTAAAATCAAATTACAGCGATAAACTTTGACGTAGATTTTACAAGGTTTTCGCGAGAGCCGATTAGTCTATCAACGTCCATTTTCCATTTTTTTTCTCCCTCGATGCTCTCTCAATATGCCAAGATAAAGAAGCTGTTAAGGTAGCCAACTAATGGAGAAATTCTCTAGTAACGCCACACTGATTAATAATAATATTTTTGTCGAAGCCAGAGTCTCGGAAATTCTACCCAACCACAGCGTAAAAATGTTGACTTTCCGAAAATTTTAACGCGCCTATCTCTCACTCTCTCTCTCTCACTTTAATATATATAATTTACAATGCTAACGAGAATTGCACAGCCAATGCGCAAACAGGCAAACGTGCGTATGTGCGCGTGTGCGCAGGCGCTCGCGCACCCACCTATTTATAACTATCATCAATATAATAATATTTACATAAAGATTCTTGAGAGTATTCTTAAGGAAATGTTGTTGCATCCTCATAATTATATGGAAGTAGATGAAGTCGTTAAGCCAAGTAAATTAAGATTTTAATGTTTTAATCCAATTATTCCCATCATAATACGTACGCCAAAATGAAGCATGAAATATGTTGAGAAAAATTCATTTTTTAAATTAGTGCAATTTCGCGTCATTATCAATAATTTCCCTGCAATAATTAGGGTCGGATGGGAAGAGTGCGCGTGACCACATTTTAAGCTTCTAAAACCGAGGCCAACAATATTATTCATAATAACAGGTCGTCGCGCCAATCGTAACAAACATCAAACCCAATTGCACGCCAAACCCAGGCCTCGTTATCACCCCTGCGCAAGCGCATCTTACAGCCAGCATTCGCTAATCCTCACGCACGCACACCCACGCACAACAACAACAACAACCCCCCTCCCCCCGGCCATTTGTCAACAACAAGCGCCGTAGCGCGAGCCCTGCGACACTACGCGCAACGCCATCGGAAATCCTCCAGAGCCAATCGCTCCCCTCCACTTGACCTCGTCGACAACGATTAATCAAGCTTCGGCCGGTTTCGCGTCCTTGACACGGGCCCCCAGCACCCGAGTCATCCCATTATCACGCGGCGCCCCCCACCCCCTTCCCCCGCCACTCGGCCGCGACCTGTCCCCTACCGCCCCCGATCGGCGCGCATCCGCCGGGGAAGCGCCGTGATAAACGAGTCCGCGGCTCGAGACGCGTGCCGAACAAACGAGGCCTGGAGGTGCGAAAGCACGCTCGGGATCTCCAGCCCGAGGCGGAATTACCGGGCTGACTCGCTGCGAGTTTCCGGCCCGCTCGGCTAATGCGCGATGATTAAACTAACCGCCTCGACCAATCACCCCGACGCCAAGCCAGCATCTCCTTTTTGGCAAGGATGCCGCGCACGTGCGCCCTCCCCCACATTGACAACACCTACCACCGAGGAGCGGCCTCGCTTCCTCTCGCTTTAACTTCTCGGCTAATGGAGCGGCTAAAGCAACTTGGGTCTTTCCTCCTGGGCCCCTCGAGTCCCTCCTCACTCGCTCCTCACTCGCTGGAGACGAGAGCCCTCGCACAAACCCGGCTCCACGATGATAATGATGTAACGGATGTGGCCTCTTAGTCCCGCTAGTTGCCAAAGTTCAAGTGCTGAGAGCGACCGCGAAGGGCGAGTAGGATGCTTTTTGAGATGAAATTTGTCAGCTGTCGGTTGGCTGCCGATACCGATTTTATCGAAGCCACGACGCTGCCAAGTACACTTGACCTGGCCATCCGCGTGCTCCGACACGTTGCTGGAATTGGTGACTGTCGATGGCCGAGAGAGCGCGTTCCCCGACGTTCCTCTCTAATTCCTCGGGAGCCACGTGAAATAAAAATCGGCCACTTTATCAGAAAAGTTCGAGACATAATAAGCAGTGCAGCGCACGTGCCTGGCATCCCGGGCTCCTAGTGTTTGTGATTTCTCGTGATTTGTGCACCTGCTCGGGAACTCTTTTGAAAACTTCTTTGTTAGAATGCGAAGCAATGACGAATAGCGAAAGTGCGAGTTGGCCGCCGTGCCTCGAGACTACACGTACACAAGATAATACAAATGGAAGCCGAGCGTAAACGAGTTCTCGGGCGCAACCCTCATTTTCAACCAAATTTTCATCCAACGCCTACATTTTATTCATTGTCCCTCGCGCACTTTAAGCTGACGATATTTAGAAAAGGAGAGGCTCGCCCGCTGCCAATGGCTAATTCAGTCGATGCACGGCCGATCGAGCAGTTTACGGTTCTGTAAATTAAAGGCACTTACTTGTAAAGCCATCGATTACTCTCTCTCTCTCTCTCTCTCTCATTACCGTCTCAGGAGAATGGATATTGACTCGGTGTCACATTGACATATATTATTTGCATGCGCATCGCACAATTGTAATACCTTGATTTCATCGTCAATTAATAATGTCGCTGAAGAGCATGTGGTTAGAGTGAAAATATTGAAAGCCAATGCGATTGATGGGGCTTCGTTAGATCGTCGAGGTGAGCAGAGTTTATATCGCGGAATTTAAATGAAATAAAGTAAATATTTACGATTATGATTAGCTCGTGCATAGGTAAAGTAGTAATCGAGGAATCAGCCATTTGCCGGAAATTAAGTTTGCTTGGTAAGTCAGCACTTGGGACTATGATGACCAAGACGAAAATTAAATTATAATGAGAGATGGAAAATGTTGTAACTGTAAAAGGCCGCTGTAATGTTAACAAATATCGGTGCCCAATTAGCCACACGGAGATTAATTAATTCCTATTATAATAATGCGATAAGGCGTAAAAGTTTCGTTTAACGAAAGATACATTATTTCAATATATTATGATATCGGCCAATGCTTTATGCGCAAAAGAGAGAGAGAGAGAAAGAGAAGAAAAAGTCCACGACATTATAAGGCTGCGAAGCTACAATACTGAAATCTTGTAATAATTCTATAAGTAATGTGCAAATTATACCGTACATTAAAGTAACATTAACTGTCAATAATTATCGATTTAAATATAATGAAATAGGAGGACGTGTAAGTGAGAAGATGAAAAAAAACAAAAAAAAAAAAATAAATAAATAAATATGAGAGATGAAAGCTTGAAGATTCGAATAGAATTTGGTTGGTGAGATATGGAATGAAGATTATTGAAATTCGCGACAAAATGTCTTACATCAGGCATTCAAAAACTTTTTGTGCGCGCTTCCGAGTAAATCACTGATTTTTAGAAACTGATATTTTTTACATCACCGAGCATGATAAATAAGCTCATCCAATAATAATGATGGATTCGCATTAATTTGCGCAAAAGTTTCATTTGCCTTACAAATAAATGTTAAATGAAATTTATAACTGATATTATTGATAGTAAGTGTACGAGCTCCTCTCGCGAGCTCCAATGGCTGCTTGAATAATATCATAATAATTGTACTCTAATGAAATTTATCATTTCTTTAATTTAACGGCCAAAGATCCGATTCATCCGCTCTGATTAGCGATAAACCTACTTTACCACTTCTTTTCTCTCCCTCTTACGCCCACTGAACCACTACATAGATTGTACCTAATATTTTATTTATTTTTTCGTTTTCTCCTTCGTTTTGTGTGTTTCGCGTGTGCTTTGTTCATTTGTTGGTCGCTGTCTTTTATGAAAAGAGAAGGGACGTAAGAATTAAATTAGAATTGAATGGGAAAAAAAACGAACGACAATGACACAACAATGTTACAATTATATTGAGCAGAAGGCAGAAAAAATCAAAGAAGAGAAAAAAGGAAAGAGACACTGGATTATTTAATTTATTAATATTAAACGATGGCATACTAGTTACGAGATTCTTGACTTTTTGCTTTTACCTACGGCCAAATGCCTTCGCAACTTGTTAAAAAGAATTACAAGATATCGCATTGTACCAGCTTCGTGGCATCTCAATGATTTATCTCGGAGTGTATTGTTGTACCTAAAATAAAAGCGACTTATGTAATAATTAAAGTGCTCCCATTAAGTGGCGAGGAGGAAGAAGGAAGGAAGGAAGGGAATGGATTAAATTTAATTTAATAAATTCAGCGAAAATGAAATTGAGAAGTGAAATTATCGTTTGAAATATTTCATCCTTGCAAATAGTTGTGTGCTTTCGTGGAAAAAAAGAAAGAAAGAAAAAAGCGTATAATTAAATCGATTATCAGGAATAGCATTATTTAAAGGTCGGTAAATTCATTCTTTTGTACTTGTAGAATTCATTATTAATTATATAAGAGCGTAAATGATTCTTATTTCGAAGATTACAATCGAGCCGCTACAATTAATCTTATTTCCCGTACAACCGCAGAAACAGTGCTGCAATAACTTTCGACTTAAGGTTACATTTTTCTCGCAATAATAAATGATTTATTTAAAACACTTGCATTCATCACCGCGAGCCCCGTAACGCCCACAACAAAAGATACGCGAAGATATTATATTGCCCGTAGTGATACATTGAGAGTGCCTGTTGATATTATGCAACAATCGCGAGCACGAATCGCATCCCGAGAAAATTGAATTTCGTTAAAACGGTCATATAATGTCACGACGGCACTCTGACTTAACAACACTTTTTTCGCAAAGCCTTGCGAAACCCGATTATTGTTCTCGGCTCTCGTTCAGCACGAGGAAATGAATTCTTCGCGCGCCGATGATAATAATAATAATGCGAGAACTGTGTGTATAAACAAAAAAAATTCGGCTCCTACGATGCTTATTCACAATCCCGTGGTTATGAGATATTTCCAGTCGATCTTCCCACAAAATTCTACGAATTTTATAATACGCTAATCATTTATGATATTTCTGACGAAACAACACAACACACACACATATACATATATATATGTGTTTCGTATTTCGAAGAGCAAAAAGCGAATACACTGTTATATTTGTATTGTTTTAGAATTCGTGTACAGCGCCATGAACTCTGTATCAATGTTATTATTGTTATTGCTATTTGTCATGTATTATGCTATTGACGTGCAACCTATAATAAATCGTTCGACTTTAGGTCCTTGAGCTATTAAATTTTATATAATTTATCGATTTTACGCTCGGCTCATATAATCCATTTACATTTGATAATTAAAAGGCTTCGGCTGCGTTGGACATTTAATTTAATCTTACGTATGACGAGATTTGCGTGCCTGCGAGTGTTTGCGAGTAAAAATCTCGCTATTTTTCGACAAATTCTTCATAATAGTATCTAATGCTAACGAGTGCATTCATTAACTTCCAATTACACATCAATAATGTGCAAATAACAATAATATTTAATGACTATCTTTTCATTTACCGATCGTTCGACGACGACGACGTAACGACCAAACGAACAGCATAATTTATTAATAATATTATCAAGCACTCTTATAGGAATATTTTTATCGAAGCTCCGATGTAAAAGTAGCCTAAAACTTTCTCTACGCTTCGACAATACAAAGAGCTAATTTCCAAAGCTATTACATCGAAATTAAAACTGTTGGATTATTATTATAAATTATACAGCAGATGTTGGTGTTATCTTGGTGGTGTTGCGTCTGTGTGACTCGACTACGAAACACGGCAAATCAACCGTTTTATCCTTTTATTTAGCCTTTTATTAAGAATACCCTATTTTTCTTTTTCTTTTCTTTTTTTCTTGTTTGCAACAATTCACTCACTTGCCAAATATTATGATAATTTTCAATTAATGACCAGACTACTTGGACGCCCCTTGAGCACAGCAGCTAATAAAGCATGTGTCCCCGCAACGAATCAAATGGCAATCGAAAGTCGCGTGAAAATCTCAAAGAAACTACCATCACCGGAATGACTTTAGTCAATTTATGAAGGAGACGCCTCGACAATAATGATTCGCAACTCACGTGACTTTCCACGAGGACGCCAAGCCCCAGCCGATCTGAGAAACGAAAATCTGACGCGATCTGCAATAAGCCCGAGCAAAACTAAATCCCGGCGATTTTCGACGCGGAGCCTTCAATTCGAAAAGAGAAAGAGAAATTGTTAAGGCTGACGAGAGACAGCGATACGGCGATATTCAAATTAAATGAGCCTCTTGCCGGAAATACGTCGTTGATGCTCCCCGCGGGCATGTCCTTTTATTCGTCTGCAGATGGCCTCTTGCTGCTTTCGAGATTCAAATTAATGCAGGAGGCAATAACGTTACAGTTCCGAGAGTATGTCAATGCGCCGCGGCATTAAGAGTCCTCCGGCCAAGGACGCACCGCGCACAAAGTACAATGCCTGCAACGAAAATGGCCCGCGCATCTCGGGGAGCGCGAATCCAGTCCCTTGGAACAGGGCATCGTAGATGGTGAAAATCCCGTACTTGCCATGGAAGTACCGTGCTTTGTGATACACGCTCCAAGAGTCGAGTAGTTTGGGATTGCTGCTCAAAGTGGGTGGTAGACTCCATCTAAAGCTAAATATCGGGGAGAGACCGATAGCGAACAAGTAACGTGAGGGAAAGATGAAAAGCACTTTGGAAAGAGAGTTAAAAGTACGTGAAATTGTCGAAAGGGAAGCACTTGAAGTCAGCCATGCTGCTTGAGACTCAGCCTGGCTTTTGCTTGGTGTATTT
>JAPYYT010001980.1:0-21982 GCA_030522565.1 Ceratosolen corneri
CTAGCTAGGGCGGCGACAGCGGTGGGGGTTAACGAAATTTTCCACTAAGCTGAGAGACAAAGAAAAGGACTCGCGGTAACGCGTGGGTAAGGGGTAAAATCACGTCACGCTGGGGTATCCCTGATACTCTGTACTCGTACAGTGACACGACTTTCTAAGGAGCAAACGCAGCCTTGAAGAAACTTCTGTCACGATACTCTCTTGAGCATCAATCTGTTAATCTTTTTTATCACAATACTCTCTTGAGCATCAATCTATTAATCTTTTTTATCACAATACTCTCTTGAGCATCAATCTATTAATCTTTTTTATCACCTTTTTTATCACAATACTCTCTTGAGCATCAATCTATTAATCTTTTTTGTTCACAGCAAGGCACAAAATGGAAATTCAAACCACCAGCACCACCTCACGTAAGAGGCAAGTGGGACGCTGTGGTGAAATCTGTGAAGCACCATCTACGACCCACGGTGAAGGAGGCATTGCTGACCATGGAAGAATTCACAACCTTTCTTCTTCAAATTGAAGCAATCTTGAATTCGCATCCCATGGAACCATTGAGTGACGAACCAGACGATATTTCTGCGTTAACACCGGGTCACTTCCTGATTGGGGGTCCAATCAATGCCATCGCCGAGCCATCATTACTTGACTTGTCATCTACAAGGCTTTCCCGTTGGCAATTCATTCAGCAATGAGCTCAGCGTTTCTGGCATCACTGGACAAGATATTATCTTCAAACTCATCAAGCCATTTCAAAGTGTCATCACAAAACCGATGACATCGAGGTTGGTACCATCGTCTTGATAACCAACGAGCCATCTCCACCATGCAAGTGGCCTCTTGCCCGCATTATCGCGTTGCAGCCAGAAAAGGATCAACTTACGCGAGTTGTCACTCTCAAGACGGCTACAACCATCCTCGAGAGGCCGATCACCAAGCTTGTGGTATTACCCGTTCCAGTCTTAAACGAATGATCAGTACCACCTTGTTCATGGAGAGGGGAATGTTTAGGATTTTGATAGAATTCCGAGTCGTCACTATATTATATATAATACCATTTTTATTTTGTATGTTACTTCTGCTACAATATCTGTTTATTATATTATGTATATTGTTTGTGATTATTTTGTTTAAATATATTATATTTCATGATTGCCGATTTTTTACGCCAATAAAATAAAAACTCTTGCAATGTACATTTATTGTTTGCGTCTGAATTTGTAACGATACGACCCCCCCCCCCCCCATAGTAGCTCCCCGGTATCATCATATGTCTTTCGTACGCGCAAATTGTATTTCGCGATCACAGCTTCGACAGCCAAGCGCAGTAAGCAGATGAGCTGCAGCGCGCAACGTCGTGGCGAAGGGCGCATGCACATTCGCAGCGCAGCCCCTTCCCCACTGTCTTGGCTTTGCCCTCTTCCCTTTTCTCAAGGAAGTAAAATTCTATGCTCATCAATCTCACTAGAGTAGGAAAATTAGTTGACCCCCCACCACCCAATAATTGGACACCTTCGGCGGCCTAGCTTGCCCTATGACTATAAAATGAGGCCGCAAGCACCCCGAGGGCAGAATTCTCTCATGGTCTCCAGTGCAGTACCGTGGTCTTACAATGCGAGTTTTCTCTCCAGACCAGCAGTCGGCCTGAGTACACAAGAACCTTATCCCCGACGCTGAGCTCGTTACGCTAGAACACCCTCGACTGCACTATTCCCATCCTGGACGGAGCTCCCAGGAAGGAGCGCAGCTGGAACAGCGCACGAAGAGGCAAGTAGCAACGATTACGTCTCCCCTCGTCTGGCTCGATACAGAAGACTCATCTTTTGGAGTGACGAACCCTCGTCTGGCTCGATACAGAAGACTCATCTTTGGAATGACGATTCCTCGTCTGGCTCGATACAGAAGATTCATCTTTGGAGTGACGAACCCTCGTCTGGCTCGATACAGTAGACTCACCTTTTGGAGTGACGAAGATACGTAATCTCACTTTGCACTGTGTTGCCGATCGAGACCCTCTCGGCCAATAAAGCCGATCAATTTGTAAGACCACGCCGCAATTCGTCTAATCGTAATTCAAACATACGATGGGACACTTCGCCGTCATAAAACAAACCTTGATTATCTTGTTAAATTGTACGCCAATTACGCGTTATTAAACTTACGCGTAACCAGTACGGCAGTACGGGAAATCGATCGTAAAAGCGTAAAGAAAGAACGTAGATTCTATGTATAAACTCCTCCGCGCCTCGCGTATTGCGTAAGTGCGGTATACAACCAATTCTTGTAACGACAGTACTCTAATTTACTGTGTAACTAAGTGCGACTTCTTCAAGCTATTTTTTGTTCAATAAATTCAAGTGTTAACCGGCATTCAAACCGCCTATTTTGTCTACCACTCTTTTTACCCTGCTATCTCGACCCTTCCACTATCTATTTCTCCCTCATACATTCGTGGGGAGAATTCCCACACTCGGGTCCGCGCCCATTCCTTTTTTATTCGAGCTGGACGACGAACAATATGTAATAATAAAAAATAATAAATGTTAATAAATAATTAATAATAATAAATAATAAATATCTAGAATATGAATAATAGTAAAAATAATAACTAATATACAAATAATGATAATAAATAATAATTAACTAATATATGAATAAAAATAACAAATAATAAATAATTAAAATATAAATAATAATTGTTAATTAATAAACCATTAATTTCAATATGTTTAAATTAACCAAGTAATTAATAAGATTCAAATATACAAAATATGTTAATACTAGTCGATTTTGTTATAAAATTAGTTCTTTGATAAATTACATACCGTAATTTATAAAAAAAAGTATTTTTAATTCCACTTTTAATACATCCTAAAAAATAATTTTATTGTATATTATTTAGAGTATCATTAGCTATAACCTAATTATTCTGCATAAAAAACATGCCAATTGTATAATTCCCTTAGAAATATAAATTAAAAGAAAAAACGAAATAATTAAATCATTTTTTTGTTGTTATTAATAGATTCGCAATAAAAACCATTGAAAGTTCTTGATATTCTTTGATTTGAATGATTATATAATAAATAAACATATACTATCTTGAAATTATATAAATTTAAAAAATGTAATATTTTTAATAAATATAACCGAAAGAATTTTAGGAAGAATAGAAAGAAAAAAATACAATATCGTCCTTGGAAGTGACTTACTAAATACTATACGAATGGTGTGAATTTATTATTTTAGATATATTTTTTAGATATATTAGGTTATAATAAATTTATAATTTATTATTTTCTCGCCTGTTTCGCACTTTCGAGCCGATGAATATTGATGGTTTTCTCTTCATCTTTTTTCTTCTCTGGTTCTTGTACACCAAGTTTTATTGTCTGTAATTGCCTGGAACTTCAAGCTTCTTAGTTTTACTTTTCTCTTCCTTGCTTCTCAGTCCATACTTTGTACATCGGTCTCGTTTATCATTATTATTCCTGAGTTGCCAAGTTATTTCTCTCTTTTTCTTGGGTACCTTTGAGTGCTCAGAAAAACTGCCATAGTTTTAAGCAAATTTTTTGAACGTTTAATTACATCCAAAAGTAAACAGTATTTACGACGATTGCTTGTAATAGTTTATTTGTTTACACCTGTATAGCCTATAATTTACTCTTGTAAAACAAAGAACGGATGAATCTATAAATAGCAGGCAATGATAAATCGATTTCGCTTTGTAATAAAGACAGTTCCAGAAGAAGTCTATAAAGGTAAATGCTTTATAATAAACAGTCTTTTAAAATATATCGTATCTCTCGTTTTAATATTTGCAAAAATGTTGAGATTTGAAGACTGAAGATACACTTAATTTAAAATTCGTTTTATTTCAAAATATTTTACATTTTTTTAAATAGTGTATTTTATATTATATAAATTATGATTAAAATTATGTATGTGGCACAAACTTTATACTTGTTCTCAAAGTAATAATTATTTAATTTTTAATTCTGTTTTATTGATTTTAACTTATTTTATCAAAAGATTTTAAAGTGATAACATTTTTATTATCTTCTATATGTGTATATAAATTTATAAATATATATTTCTTTGCTTCAAATATTTAAAATCATTATTAATTACATAAAATAAATATTCCTTATGCAGTACAGTTAATTATTCGATCATAATATAATACAAATTTTCTTTAAGTGACATAATACCTTAAACAGGCAAGTATTAATTTTTAAGTTTGTTAAATGTCGAATTTGAAAAAAATTCCAACATATTGTATCAATTAAAAAAAAAATGAGAAAGATAAATATATTTACATGTGTAACAATTAATATTTAGAAAATGCTAGACATTTTTTATGGTTTTATATAGAACTTAATTTATCAACTTATTGCATTTTTATTTGATTAATTTATTGTTTATATTTTATTTCGCTATTTATAATTATTTAAATGTAACAATTTAAAAATAATTTTCTTGTTTGAACCATATACAATTATATAAATTTATAGATTAAATATTAAAATTTGTACTATTTGAAACCAGTATATATATTATATTTTTAATAAATTATTTATGATTTCAGTTGTTCCTTAGTTTTATTAGATCAATTATTTAAAAGTTAAATTATTATTGTGTAAGTATAAAATGAGATGATTATTTAAAAAAAGCTTTTTAGATATTATTGAAGAATAAAGTAAATATATATACAGAAAAAAACATTATAAAGTATATAAATACAAAAATATATAGAATATAAATTGTTGAAAAATTCATGGTTCATTTTAGACTGTATGCTTGTTTTTTATCATATTTATACACAAGTAAATAGTGTTACATGCACGGGTGTAAATAATTTTTGATTTTAAGCCTGAACCTACAATACATTTATAAAATTTGTATGTATTTATAAATATCGTTTTAAAATAAAAAATATTAATTTTCTGTAAATATATAATTTAATTATTGCGTTTCATAATATTGTAGAATACATAATTGTTTTATTTACCAGTAGTATTTACATTATTTTTTATTTGCAATTTTTTATAATTAAATCAAAATAATATTGATATTTTAATGTTATTATTTTAAGATAGTAGAATTGTACAGTAATTAGTGTAAAATTGAAATTTTGTGGCGCTGTTGAAAATATAATTTAAATAAAATATAATAACAATTTATTTATAATTAATATTTTAAATAATGTATACTTTTGCGTATTGTTACATATTGTGGTTACGTGTAACTCCGATATATTAAAAAAATATATAATATTTCTAAAATTTAGATCTTCAAATAAATAATAATTTTTTTTTTTAATTAAATTATTAAAAAAATTAAGCATTGAGAAAGTTAAAGAAAGAAGTATGTAAAAAAATTTGTATGAAAATAATGTCTTCGAGTTTTATTTATGCTTTCTTTCTCTTTATACTTAGTTGTATTCAAATTTATTATAAATTAAAAAAAAAGTTTGTGAATTTTATTTTATTTTTTATTTTATTTTATTTTAATTTATTTTATTAACGTATAAATAACGTTTTACTGTCATATAATCTTCTATTATATAAAACAGTTAAAATTATATCTAAAAGGATTTGTTGGAATAAATTATTATTTTATTTGAATTAAATTATTATTTATAATAAATTATTAGGTAAAAAGTATTTTTAATGTTTTACAGTATAGTGAGATAGTTTACAAGGTAAGTTACTACTTGCAAGTTGTAACATCTGTTAAAACTTTAAAAACTCAAAGAATTTGAAAAAAATATAAAATTAGAATTTAAGGTTTCATTTTTCTTGATATCAAGTTTTATTCATTCAAACCAGTATTTTTGAAAAAATATTTTTGTTATTAATACGTATGATATTTTTAATATTATAAATTGTAGGTATTTAGATGTAATGTATGTAGAAAATGTATGTAATACACTGTTATTAAGTATAATTAACACAAAACTGTTTGTTCTTTACTTTTCAATATTATAAATGAAAAAAAACATTATTATATTATAATATAATGTATAATATAACAGTATTATAATAAAATAATATAAAGAAATATTAAATTATATATAGAAAATTATTTTTATTTTAACTAAAATTCTTTAACTTGTTGATAGAATTTAGCTCACTCAATAAATATTTTATTTTAAATATATATGTTTTTTTAAAAGCCAACATTTAAAGTTTTTCTATAATTAGTTTAAAAAGATTAGAACATAAAAAAGTAATTGTGTTCGATAAGTAAAATATATTTCTACAATTACAATCTGTGATTACTGATATGTAATTTGAAGGATTGTAAAAATATCATTTAATAGAAATATGTTTAACACAAGTTTAATATATGAATTTAACGATTAAAACATCAATTGACAAGTAAAATTCTATCGAAATAATTAATTTTTATTTAAAAATGTACCAACTGTATAATTGCAAAAAGGAACATTGAATATCGAAAGCGTTATCATACAAATAAATAGAGTAAGGGAGGAGGTACGAGGAATAGAATTACAAATCAAGAAGCGAGTTCTTAAAACCGACATCCTATATAAAAGAAGAAAAGGAATTTGAGTACGGTTCGGTGTTAGCCATTGTAAAATGAGTGAACGAAATTTTAATTTAACTGCTAACCAATCGCCTGTTAAAAATAAACTTAGTACTAAAACTGCGACAGTACAGGAGGTGAAACGTATAAAAGATACTGGTCTATTTTTTAAATAGATTATTCTGAAAATTCTGACAAGAGACATTTTCATTAATTTTATATGTTTACAGTTTTTAAAATATTCATTGTACTTATAATTTATTATATAATGAATGAAAGTATAAAAATAAACTGAACTTCGTTTTTAATATTTTAATTGTTGTGTTTTTCATTATATACTAAAACTAGTATACATTAAGATTAATAAAATTAACTAAAATTTCAATAATGTAAATTTCAGAAAATAATCAAAGGTATATATTTTTTAAAAATTTATTGCTGTTTAATATACATTATTAAATAAAAATTTAAGTTAAAAATTGTATAAAAAATAATTGTTTTAAAATTTTATTATACTTTTATTATGTATATAAGAGATGTAATATTATATAGTATATTAATAATATAAACAATCTTATACTACAGACTAGATTAATTATTATCAAATATTAATAACTAAAACAGTTCTTTATCAAGTTTGTTAATATTAATAATTTTAAACTAGTATTAAAATTAATACTAGTGTAATACAAAGTATTAAAAAGCTAAGTCTTTTTAAACTTGTATTAAACATTAACTGATTTACAAAATGTCAAAAATTCTTCGGCTTATTAAAATTGAACGTTTAATTTTAATTTTTAAAAACGTTTAATTATTTCCATCAATTCGTTGCGTCGCACTTTCAATTCACGGCGTCTTTTATATATATGAGAGGTCAATTTCACTAACTAGTTAGCCCTCAAAATTAATCGACTGGACTGAACAAATTAATTTTGAACAAAAAGTAGCTGATGCAGGAAGAAATATTTCTTTTTACTTTATTTTTTCCTATTTAATAAAATTTTTTTTCTATTAGCGTTGCTTTTCTTAATTTTATATTTTTCATTTAGATATATTACAATATATATTATGTATTTTATATTATATATTATATATTCCTATCTATTATATATTATAATTTATAGTAAATATACCATATCTATAATATATTATCTGGATATTATAGAAAGAAATATTTTCTTTATTATTAATGGAAACAAGTTTTAGTCTCAGTATAATATTTGTAAATAGTTGGAAATTCTATGTATATTAAATAGATAGCATTATTTTAAATTGGAACACAAATTAAATAAAAATTAAAATTATAAAAACAGTTTGTTGGTATATAATTTATTTTATTAATTAAATTATAGTAACAATTAATATAGTGTAAATCTTCTAAAAACATTTTCGATTATTTGATTAGCTTCGAAAATATACACTGTTTCAAAATAAAATGAAATTGAGAATAAGCGCGATAGTTTTACTAATATACGATCTCTATATAATTTTTATTTTATTGTACAAGTTTTCAGTTTTTATTTATAATATTTGTTAATGTTTTTTTTAATTAAATATCATATATTTTGACTGTAATCTTAATTTAATTTTACTGTAGTTGTAATTTAAGCTGTAATCATTTCTATATTTATAAAAATATTGCTATCGGTATTTAGAAATATGTTCAATACAAAATAAAATATGATTATAGAAAATAAAAAATGAAAATATAATTAAATAGGACGAACTAAAATGTTGAGTTCAAAGGAAACTAATCTCTTCATTTGAAATATACTATTTTAATATATTTTTTTATTTAGGTTTAATATTGTCATTGCACTTGTAGTATTATTTTTCTGGAAATATATTTTTCTTTATATTTATTTATTTGTATTTGAAAAAATGATAAAGTTATATCAGCATTCTTTTTTTATAAATCAAAAAATATTAAATTTATAAGTTAAGAATTAAAAAATATAAAAATTATAAGTTAAGAAACTTTATTAATTATTGATTTTAATATTTCTTATTGATAATTTTATTAATATGAAGGTTAATTTAACTACAAATAAATATTAATCGTTATATTTTAATATGCAAATTAAACGTTAGAATTGTATATTTAAAATTCATATTCATTACTAACTTCAGTCAATTAGACAGATACTTAATTTAATATTATGAATTATGTTTCTAAATATAACATTAATATAAAAATATTATATACATAAGTACATTTATACATTATATTGAAACGGATAAATTTAGATTGTAAATATTTAAATACCTATTTATATATTAATATTTATATATAATATTAATATTTAAATGACTATTTGATAGATATTATGTATATAGACAGATAAATAATGGTTAAAAAACATAGAGTTTAGTTATTGCGTAACTTTGTTTAATGATTCAATGAATAAAGTGTGTGAGGTTCATGAATTATCAGTTTCTAATAACTTTTAAAGCAGTTATTGTTGTAGCAATATTTCAAGCACAATTGAGTTGCAAAGTCTTACAATCTATTGTACATGAAACTTGTCCCAGATCTTATACTTTTGTTTTAAACTTGAACAAAATCTTAATCGATAAATATTTGTATAAGTTTTGCTAAATAATATTAATGATATTTATCCACTTTATTTCAAAACATAATAGAGAGAGACATAATCTATTTATGTATTAATTAACATATTTAATAAAATTACGGTATTTATTCTGACTCAATAACAATAATCTTCATACAAATAAATTTGTATGCATTGGTTAATTTTTAAAGAAAATATAAATTTTTTTATTTATATAAAATCTTATAATTGCTAATATAATTTTTTATTTTTACTTTTACTTACATATATTTATTTAAATATATATTTTCAAAAAAATTTTAATTTAAGGATCTAATTTAATACACAATGATTTTGATTGTAGTTAAACTTAGTTCATTTGTTAGTATTATGTAAAAAATGAATGTCTGATGTTTTTCAATTGTCGATAACGTTATTGCTGATAATATTAAGTTATATTTATACTAATCGATTTAAAAACTATTAAAAAACTATTTTAAAAAAATTCAATATTTTCAAATTCAATTCATCTTCTTAATTTTACAAATTAAAAATTGTTTTAAAAATTATGATTCTGTAATCAGAAGGACGTAGAAATACATCATTATAATATTAACCAAGAATTATCTTTTATACTATATTAATTATACAATATAATTTTAGTTCTATTCATTATATAATTTTTTTAGATTAAGTTAAATTAAAATTTTTAAAATAAATTTTCTTTTTGAAAAGTGAGGATTTAATATAAAAGTGTTTTTCATAATAAATTTATAATTTCCATCCTTATATATTAAGATATTAAATTTTAAGATAATAAAAGATTTTTAAATATTTCATTTTTATATCAGTTAAACAATTTTAATTACTGAACATAAAATTTATTTCTTTAGACGAATTACATAGAAATTTTTAGATGAAAATTTATGTAAAAAAATTTCTACGATTTGATAAAATATAATTTTTTTTAAATTTTATAGAGCATTCTTGAAATTATATTTTAATATATTTTAAAAATGCTATTATAATTTTAATTTATTAAATTCTTGCAAATTAAAAAAAGTTGTGGTTAATTGTTTTAATATAACAAATATAAAAATTAATGATACAGTTGATGCTCTATAATATTGCTTTGAAATTGTAAGAATGTTATACCAATAAAAGTGTATAAAGCAACATTTTAAATATTGTAGCAACATCTTAAATACAGTACTTTAATTTTTTGAATTTTATCTAAAAATGATCGACATTATTATGAATTGAATCATTGAAATGACCATTTATGATCAATGTACAAATATTTTGTCGTAAAAATGAATTAATTAAAAGCATCTAAATATAGAACTTATATTTAAATAAAAGTAAACAAAAAGAATTTTTATTTGTACAAAATTAGTTTATTTATCTATATTTCAAATTTGCAGAATTTAGAAATTTCTTAACAAATATTAATATTAAATAGAAAAAAATTTTTTATAAGATAATTCTCTATGAAATTTCTAAATAATTAACATTATTCTAGTATTTACTTTATCTTAGTTTTCTATTGAAGAGAACATATCTATAAAGTATTATAGAAGCCATGAGTGAATTTGAAGATACTCACCGTATATATTATTTGAATATGTAAAAGATAATTTGAAAGAATTTACATCTTTATAAATAAATAAATATCAAATAATTAAATATAAAATTATAATGATAGATTAATACTTTTGAAATTCAACATAACGGTTACTTATATAAATTAAGTTAATCACATTCAACGGAGATTCGATAAGTAATGGAAACTTTTAGATATATATTAATATATAATGTATATTTTCTTTGCTAATTTAAAATTAAATAATTAATTATTTTATCAAATTCTTATCAAATTTACCATAGTTTAACAAAAAAATAATAAGTTATAATGTTTTTGTATTTTTTATAGATGTAATCTGAAAATTTTAATATTATAGAATTTATTAAAAAATAATTTCAATAATTATCGTGTAGACATTCAAAACCACATGAATTTTCAACTTAGAAATATTTAAAGAAAATCTTGGCACATTGGATTTAATATGAACTTATGGATTTATTATGTTAATTTAGATTTTTATACTTATTTAAAAATTTCTATATAATATACAAAATATTCATAAATAATATCATAGAATTCGTAGAATATAAATCATTTATAATATAAATTTGATTAAAAAACAATTATAAAAAATGCAGTGAAAAATAAAAGTTATATGAGGAATCTAAAAGGCCTCTAAGATATTTAAGATCATATAAGCTTCTCTTTAAAAATACCATTAGTCGATTTCGAATTACACTATTCACTAAGCTATAAAACATTTTTTGCAACGTATCTACCGAATAGCAATAATGGACTAATTTTGCGTTACAATTTGACTTTGAATATAATAATGTAAATCTATTACGGATCAAATTGCCTACCCACATTTTTTATTACTAACTAAAATAATAGAACACAAACAATAATATAAAAATAATAAATAAAAAAACTAATAAGATTTAGTAAATCACTAATCGATTACCATATGAAATAATATTCAGTGGTATTTAAATGATTATGTTTTTAAAAATAATGATTTAATTATATTTCTAACTATAAGTTAAGACTTCAATTAGCTGAATAATCATGATCTTTCGAATTGATTTATTTTTTTATATTCTATTAATTTTTAATATTCATTTTAACTCTGTTATTCATTCCTATTATTACTTTTTTGTCTATAACAAAATACACCAAAATTGTTTAACTATGAAGTAAGTAAATAATGTATGCAGATATACAAATTTTGAAAAAATTTATTTAATATAAAATTATACGGCATAATAAATATTTTATTATATAAAAAAAGTATAATTAAATTAATTCATGAAAATTATGAAAAAGTTGTAGTTATAAATTTTATACGCTAATATTTAATCTTTATAATATAAAAAACTAATATTAATATAGATTAATTATAATAAATTTAGATAAATTATAATAAATTTATATAAATTATAAGAAAACAACAAAAAGTATGGATGAAGCAATAACTTACTATGTTTAAGAATTTAAAAAATACTTCATGTAGTAAATTTTTCTTTTAAATTATTTAAAAATTGATTAATTTCCAAATTAGACTTTATTTATTTATCAATATATTCCATGTTTAATGTTAAAATATAATAGTAAAATTAATTTATTCTATTATTAAATTATTAAAATATACTCAAATCAATTGTACATATGTGTTTATATAAGCAATTTATTAGTTTAAATATTATTATCTAAAAAATTGTAAAGATAAATTTATTTTCCTTAATTTTATAAAGATTTAAAATATTTCAATATTATATATAAACTGAAAATACTTTTTTAAAACACCATTTAATTATTTAATTATGAATTGAATTTATTGCTTGTATCAGGTAATGAATAGATAGAAAATTTAATTTCCATTAAATGGATGAATGAACTAAGTTAGAATTTAAATTATCTATATATAGTTATATATAATTATACTTTATATAAATTTGAATATCTCTAAAATATTTCCTTCTGTTTTATGGATTTTAAAATAACGAAATCTTAGAATAAATATGAGATATTCAATACTTTCTTTATTTTTTTTTTATTTCATCATTTAATATTGATTTATTTTTTTATTAAAAGTATCGAATATCACATTTTTTCTATGTAACAAATTATAGTGTATTACTAGTTTATAATGATTTATAACTAGCTGTTTATTACTAAAGTCTAATGCAATAAATCACTAATTAGTCGATATAAGTGTTACAAGATTAATAAATAAAATATTCAATTTGAAAAAGTTGTTTATTCATTGAAATTTAATAATTTTCATAACTTTTATAATAATTTTGTTAGCAATTATGTACGATTGTAATTTATATTTTATTTTTTGAAAATATCTAAGGTATAAATAAGATAAAAATAATACTATTGATGAAATAAATATCTATTGGATATTAGTTTTTTTATTTAATCTTCTACGAAAGAAGATTTTTGTGCAATAAATGTATCATGGTTGAAAAAAGCCGTTGCTGCTATATGCGTATACGTTTATAAGAGCTTTTATCTACTTATTCTACACGTGAATTTCGTATTTTTCAATATGGTAAATTTTTCTTCATGTTTTTATTTTTGTAAATCTCCAAACAGATTTAAATTAAAATAATTTAATTATATTCAAAAGTAATTAGAAATAAATAAATAATATTTGTACTTATAATTTTTAAATTATTTGTATTATGTATTACAAATTTTTATAAGATTTAATATATTTTATAAATGTTAATAATTTTGTAATTTTATGTAAATAATAATATCTTTTCTTAATTTATATATCTCTTATAATACATGAACTTTATATTACAAATATTGGAAATTATTTTAATTTTAATTCGTTACAAAATAAAATTATTAAATTAACAATATAAAATTAACTAATATAAAAATAACTTGAAAAATTAAGAATACATTTTATTTTGATATAGAATTTTCAACAGTTAATATTAATTGAATGAATTAAAGTATTTAAAATGTAGGTAATATTTAAGTTGTCATTTATTTTGATTTTAAATTATACTTTCATCTGTATAAACATTAATATGACCTACACAAGCTACTGCTGTTTAAAATACAAAAATTATAAATAATATGAAAAATAACGGTGAAAATTTTAAGAAATTTAATCTTAAGTTAATTAAGAATTTAATCTGTTACTCATTTGTTGTAATTTATTTTAAGTTTCCTGTATTTCCGTGATATGAACAGGTACTGTAAAACAATTATAATTTATAGGACATTTGTATCGATTTTGGCATCGAAATCGTAATTTATGAAGCCAGGATTAATTATATCTTTTAAATATAAGTAACAAAGACATATAAATGTATCATTAATAGTAGACTGCGTTATATGAAATACGATATAAGATCTGTTAATATACAAAAAACTGTTTGCTTTAATTATATTTCATTTTTATAAAATATATTGTTTAAATAATTTGTTATAAAATAATTTTTTACGTTCGGTAATGAAGTAATATTCATTACAAACGGTTTTTATTATTTATTAGGTTTGCATTTTTAAAAATTTCACTAATATAATAAATAAAATTAAAACACTAGTATATAAAATAAAAAATATAAAAAGAAATTATATAATTAGGGTGAATTATGAAATATTCAGTTAAAAGATTAACTAACTCAAATTTCATTCTAACTAAGGAAATTATTATAAAATAATTAGTTCAAATTATTCAAAGTTTAACTTTGTTGGAGTTAAATAAGATAAATAATAATAAATAAGTATATTAAAACGGAAAATAAAAATGTAAGAAAGAACTGTAATAAAATACAGAAGAGAAGAGAGTGAGAGTATGTACAAACAATTGAAAAATCATCAAGATATTGATAAAATAGAACGACTAGTAAGAATCTTACGACCAGGGCCATATATAAGCATTTAATCGGCTAAGACACAAGCGCACGTAGTAGCAGCAGCTCGATTTGCCGTGATTTATTAAGGTTCCACGCCCGCCTATAGAATTGGACAGAATTATAATTGGCTCGGTGTAATTTATTAATGAATTTATGACTACTCCCACCCTTTTTCGCTGTTCATTTGGTTTTCTATTGATATAACTTTACGTTCAAATGCTACAATCGTTTCGTGTGCCACTTCTTTAAATTACATGCATCCAACAATCTAGAGACGATATAGCACATGTGATCTTCTGGAACTGTACCTAGTAGATTCTTTTTTAATATTGTACTTTTTATTATTGCGATACATTCAGAAAAAAGAGGAGAAATATATATAACTTAGCCGTATACTTATTTTCATTTTAAATTAAATTTACAGAGCCTAATATATAATAAGTTTTAGATTTTTAATTAATTAACTCTTAATATATCTACTTAAATATACTACTTAAATTTAAACTTTATACTCTTTCAGTATATTATATGAAATACTGTTTAATTTCAATTATATTTTTAAAATAATATATGTAGTCTCAACGTACTGCAAAATAAATTATATGAATTAAAATTTTTATAAATCCCTTTAATACACTCATTAATCTTATATTTATAATACATTTCAGCTAAAATAAATCAAAACTATTATCTATTCGATAGTTTTTAATTTCACACTTTTTCTTGAAAAGGTTCAAACACAAGTACATATTTTGAAATTAGTACTAGTTATATATATTTAAAAAATATATACTATAATTTATTAAATAAATATAATACGAATAATAATGGATTATTTTTTAAGTGTTTGATTATAGAATTAATTTCAAGTTTATAAAGCAAAACTTATAACAAAATAACAAGATATTATGACTTCGATTTAAGTTTTACGCCTAATTAACTTTCATTTATCAAATTAGAACTACTATAAATTACACTGTATAGTCAAGTCCCGAAAACGATAATATCAGATTAATATATATTTATTATGAATAAATAACTTATGTACATACAAAATAAATTTATTTCTACAGTTATACATTACATATAGTATATATTTTTTAGAATATAATTAAAAGAATGAAGTCATTATCAAATATGTTTAATATTTTGTTAAAAATAATTTTGTAATTTTTTGTAAATTACAACAATAATATATACAAATAATAAATACAACAATAATTAAAACATTAATATATTTATAAAGATATAAAGAATATTTGTATATAATAATTTGTTATAATAATTTAGAAGAAATGTGTTGAAAAAGACTGATATTTAATGCTTCGTAATTTAAGTTCGGAAATATTTATAAATATTATCACACAAACTTATTTTAAAGCGAATTAAATATTGATATACTTAAAAATTTCAAAATAAATATTTAAATATTAAACAAATATTTATTCTTATAAAATAAATGATATTTAATTACGTGTAAAGAAAGATAAATTAACGAATTTGTTGTAGCATGATAATTTTATAATATTTATTTAATAAAATAAGGAAATACATATTTAAACCAAGTAACAGTTTATAATTATAATATTAGCAATAAATATTAAATAATAACAATATGAATATAATAATTTTAAATAATAAATAAACAGGAGGTAAAAAGGAAAGATAGATGTTAAGAACGATTATAAACTAAAGCGAAAGACATTTCTATCTATATAAATATAAAACAAAGTCTTGGTTATCTTTATTTAGAGCAACAACTGAATTTATTTTAATTATTTTTATACAAATACATTTCTATTTGTTTAAATGCTTCAAAGAAAATCACATTTCTAGACTTTTAAATTAATTATATATTCACATTACAGTTATATATAAGTACGTATATTGATTAATATTTTCCTTAAATAATAAATTTCTAAATAAATTATTCATTTATTATATATATTCAGACATTCATATTCATACACACATTCAGAATTCTATTTTTATTTATGTATGTGTTTTAATAAATCGATAACCTATATAAATATATTAAGTTAAAAATTAAATTGAATTTAAATCTTACATATTATTAACAATTAATTATTATTATTTTTAACAATGGTACAAGAACAAAAATCAATAATATTAATTGGTTCCAACTACGTAAGGTGATCAAAATGTCGAGTAAAAGTATTGAAAATATTGAACTTTATTCTTTTGAATTAAGATTTAATTGATTGCAAAACTTATAAGTGATATAATATTTAAGACGTATTTAAAGAGTTCCTATACTTTAAAATTTTATTTCATTTATAATAATATATACATACAATATAATATGTGAATAGTTATGTATATTCTGTTTCTTTTTATTTAATTCATAGGATTTTAATAAAAAGGAGATAATGAAAGAAATTGTATATATGATTCTAATATGAACTTTTTGAATATAAAATTTAAACTATTTAAAGATAAACAGCTAGTACAAATATCGGGTGAGTGCAATATTGTGAGAATTTTTCTGAATAGCATATATAAATTGCCTGCTTTACGAAAATATTGTATTGTAAAAATTAAAAGACTGAACAAGGTAGAACATTTGTGCTTATTAACACGTTTATTTTGTCGTTACGTATTTTAAATGCTTTGCGATTAATAAATATAAGTTGGAATAAGTAAAATAAAATAAAATAAATAAAATAAGAACAAGCAAAATGATAATTTATTCATTATTTTATGGTATTATAATGGTTTTGTAAAAAGAAATTTTATACAATGTTTTTTTTTTATCAACAGTATAAAATATAAATATTTAAATGTTGCAATAATTAAGATATAGAATATAGATATAGAAATAGAGTAAGATATATATTATAAATAAAGATTTTAAATTATTATTTATATATATATATATATATATATATATATATATATATATATATATATATATATATATCAATCTGAAAGAAATATATAAATAATAAAAAATAATTTATTGATTTTTGACAAATACATAATTATAATTTCTCAACTATTCCTGAAAGTTGAAACATAATTTATTTATGTTGATCTGTAATAGAATTAAAAATCAAATATAATTCAAAAATAATTGCTCTAGTTATAAAAATATTTGTTGCTAGATAGAGGAAGTTAAGTTGATAAAAAAAGTTGATAATAATGTAAGGATTAATATAAAACATTTTTTTATACATAAAAATTCGAAAAAATTTACGTATTCAGATTCAAACCCATTCGAATTTTTATAATTTCCTAAATGGTTTATATTTAAGAAATTAATTTTGTATGTATAAAAATGAAGTGGTGTGATTTTACAAAGGATTTAATTGTTTTAAATAATTTTTAAAAAGTAATAAAGATGAGCGATCGGTATGAATAATAAAGATAAATTTTTGATTCATTCCATCTTTAAAACAAAAAGAATAAAGAGGCTTTGATTAACGTTAAAAACAACCTAAAATAACAATACTTAACTATTCTTTCTTCTAAGTTCCATAAGCATTGATATCGGTATTTATTGATAGGGTGATAAACGTCCCAATTTGTATATAAAATCCCAATCGTCCCTAACGATCAAAGGCAGAAAGTATCCGAGCAACGAGCAACCGATTCTTAACATAAGTAGATGGTGACTCGTAAATAAAACTTATCAAGAACTACAGAGATATGAAAGTGTATTATAAAAATCAAATTTGTGTATCATCGGGATTCAAAATAGTATTGGAATTCACGAACAGCCTTTTAGTAGCTTCTTCTCACAAACAGCCATTTAGTAGCTTGACAAAGACTATAGGTATTCAAATTGATCATGTCAATGCTTACATGGGAGACATCGAGAAGTGCTAGTTGTTATGATAAAGATAAATACGACTTATTTTATATAGAAAGAAAGATACAAATATATTATGTTATGAACTAAAAAAATATGAAAATGAATTGAAATTCAAATTTCACGAACTAATGTCAACATGAACAAAACTAAAAACAAAACTTATTACTAAAAAATCAAAAAGGTTGAAAAATCTCTAATTCACTATTTGTCTCAATACAAAGAAATAAGAAAGGTATATACAATATTTATATATATATATAAAGGTACCAAATATCAAATTATAGTCTATAAAACAGCATTCGTTATCTAAACTATTGTAAATAAAAAGTATCAATACTCAATTTAGTAAATCATCAGTAAATTAGAACAAGAAAATGGAATGTGTATGCAAGATAAATAAAATACAATAATAAACAAAAGAGAAAGTAAATAAATGTCTAATACTATGAATACCTTATTGGAAATAAATACCGCGAACTGGATAATAATTATGTAAAACGAGGATGAAGACTTAACTAATTTGGAAAAAGCTGCTAGTGCGCAAGTTTAAAATATTGAAGAAAAAAATATAAAAACAAGTATAAAAATAAAATTAATCTGCATATCTCTATTTTTAAATAGATGTAAAATCTACGTTACTTAGATAACCTTTAATATGCAAGTCTTCTTACTGGGCATCCAGTATTTCACATATCAGGAATTGAAGTATATTAAGACTTAAAAAATGAAGATAATTATTGTATATCAACATATTATTTTTACTACTTTTATACAAGATGTCCATAAGGGGTCATGAGTTTTTAATTTATTATCAATAGATTTTTAATATCTTTGTTTAAAATACTTATCACTAGTTTTTTAAAGTAATCAAATTTTTTAAATGTTTTAATATCAACTTATGATTAGTTATAAAAAGAATTACCAAGAGTTTTATAAATAAAATATCGTAATTTATCCATTTTAACTAAATTCTTTTTACATTTGTAGCTAACAATATACTTGCAGTTTATGATTTGTGGTAATAAAAATTATTATTAGTTTAGTTCACTTAATAAAAATAGTTGAATTTATTAAATAAATAAAATTGGTTTTATTTCTATATAATTTAGTTCGAAGTTAAAAAAAGAAACAATTGCCAATTGTTTAATTTAAAATTTTCTT
Organism: Ceratosolen corneri; assembly: GCA_030522565.1. Lineage (NCBI taxonomy): Eukaryota > Metazoa > Arthropoda > Insecta > Hymenoptera > Agaonidae > Ceratosolen > Ceratosolen corneri. The sequence continues at coordinate 19,576 of JAPYYT010001980.1, forward strand.
TCAAAAGTCTCCTATAACTTCTATTTTAAATAAAAAGATAATAAATTGTTTTTACAAATTCAAAAGTTCGTTTTTAAGTTTTATATGTTTTTTGTAAAAAAGTAAATTTCTTAATTAGGTAACTATTTTATTTTTATTCTACTATTCGTATGTATTTTTTTTTAAATTTATAATAATATTGATTATGAATAACATATTTAAAAACAAAATTTAGGCTTAAGCTTTAAAAAAATTTAAGTATTTATGTACAAAACATGTTAATCAAAATGTTTTTAGGTTTTATTTTAAATTTTATTTATTTTTCAAACATTTTAAATGACTTATTCATACATTATAAAATTTATTTAGTTATATTATTAAAAATTTATCTTTTGTTGTCAAGCATGAAGCGCAATATTCGTTCGATGTATGATATATAAATTTAATTAGTTTATTATTTAAAATAAACAGAGGATCAATAAGTAATTAGCATTTCAGAATAATTGAAATTATTTAATAGTATTGTAATAAATTAAACTTTCTCTAAAGAAGATTTTAAAAAATGTATAATTAATTTAATTCATTAAAACATTCAGTTAATAAAATCTTCAAGGAATTTTAAAATAAATAAACTTTTTTTATAATTTACTATGTGCTTTATAATTTATATCTCATTATTTATCTATGTTTAACATAAATATTTTGTTATTGTTACATAATAATGAATAAATTTATTTAAACAGTATAATAAATGTTCATTATTATTATTAATATTTTATAAATTTAATTACATTGCACTTATTTATTAAAAAAAATGTATAATGCTTTTGTAACTTAGGTAAAAAAAATTTTTCTGAAAATATTTTTTAAATAAATTTCAGTTTAATTTAACGTATTTCCATTTGATTTAACTATTATTATTAGATTTTGTAATGTAAGTTTATTATCAATATTTCACAAAGTGAATTTACATATATCTGATTATAATACTGTATACACCAGGTATATTGAAGATAATTATTGTTGAATTAGTTATTATTTAGTTTATTATATATATATATATATATAATAAACTATATATATATATATAATATACTATATATATATATATGTAGATAAGCTTTTCATCATAAGGATTTAAGTGTTTTATATTTAAGTAATATTCGTAGTTTAATAATATTAAATAAAAAAAAGTATTTATAACTTTAAATTTTTATTTGTTTGTAAGTAAAGTCAAAATTTAGAAATGTATGAACAGATTCAATTATATTTTGAAAGATTATAAAATGCAAAATAAAATTTATAATATATTCATTTTTAGTGTTAACTTCTCAAACATTCATTTTTAGTGTTAACTTTAGTGAAACTTCTCAACGCATTATAAGCAAATAATTTTAATTTAATGAAATTCAATTAAATGAAATGTATTTAAAGAAAACGACTACACATTGACTTATGTTCATAAGAGAAAAGTTACAAAAAAATTACACCTTTTTAGAACAAGTATTTGTGTAAGAGTATGCAGTTTATAATAAAAAGCGAATGCACATACAAATTTATCAATAAGTCAATACCCATACGCATATGATAATTTGTACTTTTGTTTTTTTAGTCAATCCTGTTCTTATAGGTTGCAAATTAACAATCACCCAATAAAAACCCTTATCGTCGGTCCTTGCACATGCACTAGTATCTCAAGACGTATGTACACAGTCTCATATTTCTAATTTTCGAGTCAATTATCGTCACTCGCGAACTGTAATTCTTCTTTATGAAAATCAAGATATAGTTCTTGAAAGCAACATATACCAGTGAATAAGTATCCGAATGCTTAAGTTATATCTTATCTACCCCCTCCGTCTTTCCCTTTCACAGTAGATTCGGTTGAGAAAAAAGGAAAGCTCAAGTATATGCCCTCTCCTCTTAAGGCGCGACTCTTTGAACAGGTAATGTCTTGCAATTTTACGCTAACGAGCTGAGGCGGTTGATCCGTAAGAGTTGTGGCGATGGCCTTTCCTTTCTTTGGTATTAGGGGCGGTCGCCTCTTGAGCCGCAACCAATCAACAACGCACTTTGTAGTTGAAAGTGGGCGGGGTCACAGTGAGCGTTGAGTTGTAAAGGTGAGCCCCGGTCGTCACGGGAATAAGGATATATACTACAGCGTAATAATGTACGAAAAATGAAGAGATCAGAATATGATCCAAATCTGCCGAAATACTTTTAAAATACTACTTACTATTAAGACCGAAACTGCAAATCACAAACAGAATTTATTTATGTATTAATTATTTATTTGATTATAAAATGCATTTTAAAATTATAGCTAGCATACTACTACTACTACCACTACTACTACTACTACTACTACTACTACTACTACTACTACTACTACTACTACTACTACTACTACTACTACTACTACTACTAC
>JAPYYT010001982.1:0-21590 GCA_030522565.1 Ceratosolen corneri
ATTAAATCATATTTCTCTTATTGCATTCCTATTTCGACATTATTGTGTAAATTGATGGAAATAAAATGGTAAACATAAGTATTTTATAACCTTGAAATCTTAAAAAGGCATAATTCATATTTTTCCATTACAAGATTAATAACGATGGATTCATTCGCGTTTTCAAAACTTAAAATTCGCGTTTTCAAAACTTAAAATGAGCTCTAAAAATATTTTATCGTTATTTTTATCTCAGACTGAGAAAGCATCCCCTTTAAGTTATCGATAATGGGAAAAATTTGATGCAAGATCTTGACCTTTAAATGAAATTAAGCATTGAATCAAAGAAAATCTAAGGTTATTGAACAATGAGACCAAATTGAACAAATCCAATATACAAAAAAAAAAAAAAATATAAAAGAAATATAGCTTTTTTACTTTGTTTAAAAAGATCAAACCAATGTGTTATAAAGTTAATAATTTTAGACTAAATAAAATAAAATAATTTAATAACGTAAGACCATCAAACTTTAGCTTAAAATAAAAAATGATTTGAAATAGTATTACTCGAAAATTTAATTAAATCTCGAGTCAACTTTTTCAAGCAGTAACTTTCTTTGACTCATAGGCACTCAATGCAAGGTACGAATGCGAGAGCAATAAGTTATATAATGTGCACAGCAAAGTTAAAAATGTTTATACTTTTTAAAAACGGAAGGAAAGGGGAAAAGATATGCAGTACAAAAGAAAGACTGAAGTTACCGAAGCACAGCTTGAACAGCGTGGCCCCAGCGAATGAACTCCCAATAACCTCGTAAAAGTGTATACCCAAAAAAGAACATTGGACGCGCTTACGTGCAAAATAAAGTTTATGGTATTTGTATCAGAGGACAGAGCAGTTATTAATCGAGCTGAGGAGTAATGAGCAAAGGTAAAGATCTACTTGTAAAAAAAAAATAAATAAATAATAATAAAAAAAAGGAGCTTAGAAACAATATTAAATAAAAGATAAAACTATATAATGACGGCGATAGCTATGAGAGTGTAATATACATATACATATACATATATATATATATATATATATATATAAAATATTAATATAAAAAAAAAACAACCACGATCACGTTAATTCGTTTCACTACAAAAACCACTGATACTCACATTCTCGCCAGGTCCACCGAAGCCACCTAGATTATAGTCACCCATGCCGCTGCCGCTGTCCTCTCGCGGTGTGCCTGGGCCACCATTCGCTGGCGAGTTTTTCATGCCGTCGAGGCCGTCGCCGTTTAGTACCGGACCCATGGTGTTGGGGCCCATCGGTCCCATTGGCCCACCTTCCGGGCCACCGCTCATCGGAAAATCCTGAAATCAATTCCATCTTTGTCTGTGCATTTTACAAACTTGCCATCATTGCAATTGCTTTTCGATGAAAAATCAGTTCTCCGCGAAATCGAATAGACATATAAACGTATCAACATATCGTAACCCACATCCAGAAATACTATTGTGGAACAGTTCATTCAACGTTCTACAAATACCGATCGATAATTCCTTATAATAATGGACGTTCCATAGCATAATACCATCCCGATGCATAAAAGCTACTAATAGTGGTTACATGTTCAAAGTAAAAAATAAAAGACCAATCGTACGTCGAAATAAATAATCGCGAATTTAGGCACTGCGTCGTGAAATCACTAATGCACTTAGATATCAACAATATCGTGAAGTCTTACGCCAGGCATATTTCCTCCAGGTACTGGTTTCATCATCGTGTACATGTTCTCGCCACCGCTGTTACTGCTATCCTGGGGACTAGGCATGATCGGCGTGCCAGGTCCCGGAGGTCCGCTCGAGCCCGGAGGTCCGCCGTAATTACCGGGCGAGGACGACGAATAATTCATTGGCTGTAACATCGAACGGCACTTTATAAACTTTGAGTGGAGAAGATTAAGAAAGGACAAATATAAAATTGTTTTAATTGCTACTCAACCAATTAAGCAATAATGATGCTCGATATTACAAAACTCATAATTTATCATGTTCTTTTAATATTTTTAATACCTAGTAATAATAATCAATTAATAAAATAATAATCAATAATTGCATCAAATAAGATACTTTTGTAAATTAATAAAATGTTTATCAATTTTAGCCAGGGGATTTAAATTGTTTTAAATTAAAAAATGATTGCCCATAAAAATAAATGAACTTTTAGCATTTTTATTTGCGATGTATGATTTAATATATGAATAATGATGGCGGACTGAAGTAGAAAAAACTGACTACGATCAAACAGATATTTCAATAATATTAAGACATTGATCCTTCTGAACTATTCTGTTTGAAACATCTTTTTAAATAGAATTACCTACATTAAGCGTATTGAAAACTAAATTTTCACTAAAATAATATATACTAAAAAAAACAAAACAAAGAAAGAAAGAAGAAATAATTAGTAATGACATAAGTGATACTTTCATCAGTTCCAATGATTAGCATGGCTAACAACATTCTCAATCAAGTATTAGCGTATTGCCACTTGTAAGGGATCAAATTTATCAAGCACAATTACTGTAAAATAAATAAACATTCAATTAAAGATACGCTTCCAAGTATTATAAAATTACAGGGCTAGAAAAATTGGCTGCACTTTCAATTTCAGTTTACCATAGTTTCATTATCCATAAACGAATAAATAACAAAAGAAGATTGAACTTACTGTCGACGTGTTGGGCTGCCACTGTGGCCTACCTCCGGGTCCAGCCATACTCATGGGTGGCATTCCGGTGCCACCCGGACCACCAGGCGCCAAATTGCTGTTAGGTGGCGGGCCTCTAAGGCTGGGTCCGTATGTCCCGGGGCCCATCGGCGGCATTCCGCCTGGTCCGGCCCTCGGGTGGTTCATTCGAGGATTCATCGGGTTCATGCCGGGCGAGCCTAGATAAAAAATTTGAAACTTTATTACCATGGTCGTGGGCGAATCTAAGAATTGGTTGACAAACGAGTGCGAGGCTACACTCAATACACTAAATGGTCACTAGCTAGTTTTTTGTATTTTCTTTCCGATATTAACTAGACTATGAGTTTATTTGTTATTGCGGTTAATCGTTAAATTAAAGGGTCGAGTTTTTACTGATAATACATTCGACTTTCAGCAGAGCGAGATCGATGATTTATGTACGCATTATGAAATATAAATAGTGACACTTGGTAACATATTGCTTTATCGATACGTTAAATCTAATGAAATTTTCTTTTTTAAGTGTATTGTCGATAGCTTACAAAAACGTATATGGCAGACTGACATCTGTATATATTACAATCATATTATGATAATTATTGCACTTTAGATATGTCGTGTATCAAAACTGCTAATTGATACATCATTTTATTTAAGTCATTTTTTAAAAATAAATGTTGATAACGAATAAGATATAATTATAAAGCATCGACTCTTTCGCACAGTTACACTTACTCAATGTAAGAAAATAGGTCATAAAACTTTAGGTCAATCGATCTTACTCTGCTCGGATTAGAAATAAAGCAAAGCAATTTGTTTTAGCCATGCTAGTGCAGCGGTGAACTACTCAATGCAGAGAAATAAATATGGTGCAAGGCAGGTGCAGTAAAATTCTAATATACATATAAGTATATATAAATGAGAATGAGATAGTTAAGTCGCTCAATAGACATTTCTTATTAAAAAAATACGAAAATACAAAAATAAAAGCAGAGAAAGAATAAAAAAAAAGAAACGAAAAACAAAACAAAAATACCAGTTTTTAATACTTCATACAACCCGAAGCACTAAGACTACTTAATCAAAATAATAGCTTCACTTTTTATTTGTGTAACGTATAATAGATTATAATATTGGAGTGGATGCTTGTTTGCATTAAGCTGATTCAAATTTGATTTTTAATACTAGTTTTTTGTTCTTAATTCAAGATATAATAAATACGTTTATTGGCACATGCTTTTACAAAGTTTCCTAGTGCTATAAAAAAAAAAAAAAAACAAAGAAGCATGCCCATTGTCGTGTGATGTGTACAGCGGATCTGTTATCCGATTGTCCAGTAGAAATTTTTGCGACAATGATATACTTTGAAGAAATTTTAATAAAGTATTATTAAACAAAGTAGTGTCAATTTTTCTTTCAGTTCTCGTACCGTAGTCAAATACATAAAATTTTTCAAATACATTTGCAATACATTTGCAAACAACAAATGTAAATTATGCATACGTATATTGACGAAATAAAATAATATGACGAAGAATAATTTGTATCCAAATTGTATCAGTTTACAATATGTCTGTTTCATGCTCTAATTGAAAACGTATCGTAATGAAAGACTGATATTTCTTGCTGATTGTGCGACGAAGCTAGTGCGTTTGCTTGCAAACAAATGGAGTAACAAAAATTAAAAAAATCAAAAATAAATAAAAAAATAAAAAAAAATAATATATATAAAAGGGTTTTAAACACTTAAATCAATGAATAACAAAAAAAATGGTGTAATGGTAAGGCGGCCAAAAAAAAAAAAAAAGAAGAAGAAAAAAGATGATTAGTAATCAAGTAAAAGAGAAACTAAGAGATATTGAAAAAGCCTGTTCTCTAAGTCATGTCAATGTGATTCAATTTGCTGGGTTGCTTCCTACCTTGCCACCCTACAAATTCTCCAGCTTCGCCTGAGAAACACAAGAGCACACATTAGTACTGCAGGTAGGTAAGATCAGATCAATCAATGGGGAATAACAAAAAGCCTAATTATTTATGCAGTGGCACAGAGAATTCTTTACTTTACTATAGGACGCTTTTTTTCTTTCAAAATATAAAATCCATAAAAATTTATCATTACTGCATAAATAAAATTATAAATATTTGTAAAAAAAAAAAAAAATAAAAGTAAATAGTTCGATTTGAAAGGCGTATATAAAATTTCTAAAAACTATTAATTTTCTTATTAAAATGAAAAATGGTTCTTTGAGAGCACAAATTAAAAAATATAAAACATTGATTATTGTTATAAGTCCGTGGAAGAAGCGTTTACTTCTAAAACAAATCAAACAGTATATTGAACAAACAGTGAGTAATTTATTCTTCTATGTATTGACTTATAAAAAGGTGAGTAAACAAAATAACTATCAATAATCAAGCCGTACTCGAATTAACGCAAGTATCGGTTGACTTAAGTTGAGTTCAGAAACACAATGTTTAGAAGTACCACTGTTTTATATTTGCCACTAGACAGCTCAAAAACCAGTCCACTCCACATCACAGCAATCCAATCCAAATTTAATATTACTTCCTCAATTAATATTGCTGTGTGGTTTTTGATACGCATGCGTAAATAATATGCCATTCTCCTTTTTGCAACGCTTCTCAATGCCAAGAAAAACTTTTATCGACAACTACCATGACCAATTACTCACCTTGTCTCGTTGGGTCCATGCTGTTAGGCATCATCGGTTGACCTGGTGGCTAAAATAAAAAATGTCATAATTAACAATCTTCCAATATTCCTAAATAAATAAGGCTGAAATTTTTAATTAAAATTAATTGGATTTAATACTTCGTAATTTATTTTAATTTATTTTCTATTCTGTAATTTTTTTTAATCAATGTACGTCTGACACACTGCGGTCAATGACTCGTATCAGTTTTAATGATAAAAACATTATTAACGTTAAAAAAACTTACTCCATTGAAATCATTTCCCATCTGTGGCATACGAACGTTTGGCCGAGGCCCTGCAGGATATCTTGGACCCATGAACTGTAACAGTAATCGATAAAATTAATCGGGATACTAAAGAAAAAAAAAAATTGAGTAAAAGCCTCCCCGAAGAGCTGATTTACTATTTATCAACCACCGAATAAGTAATAGGCCAAACAAGCATTAATAAAATTTTTTTTTGGTTGTTTTTATTTTTACCAATGAATCTGGCAGTGCAATTGAATATTATTTATAATTTAAATTTCTAATGTATCATTTAGAATTTATCGATTTATCGCTTGAGAATTTTATTCAACCAAGAAATTATATTATTGTAGTTTTTTTTTATAACAAATGTAAATTAGGACTTTACCAATCACGCCCGTATCCAAATAGAATAACTACAATGACTAAAAAATTATATATTTTTATTATATCACTAAATTATGAATTTCAACTAATTACTTCAAAAGAAAATTTCAATAAAATTAGAAATTTAGATAGCATTTTTTTAGTAAGTAATATAGTTTACTTAATAACCACATGATTACTGTACATTATTAATATAGCGAGCAATATAAATTATACGATATATAATCGCAAAAAGATCAACGTAAAAACAAATCAACTGTGAAAAAACCATCTTGTTTAAATATTTCTTCAAAAAACTTCCAGAGGACAAAAATAAATCAAGATCATAAGATTTAAAAGTAAAATTTCCAGTACATTACCAACACAAATTTTATACTGACAAATTTATAATTATTTTAATAACAACATTTATAGGTTACACGATCAACATTCATTTTAATACATTTTGCAAAGAATTCAGACAAGATGGCTAATTTTTCATAACCAAGACAAATCAAGATAGCAACACAAAAATCATAGAACATGTAACAATTAATATCAGAAAGGAAAGAGAACAGAGTTCAACAAATATTTAAAATAAAAAATAAATCATTTAGTAATTTAAAGAAGAAACGAGATCCATCAATGTTAGAAAAAATAGTGAAGGTATGGCTTAATATATGTACTTTTTATAATATTAAGCATAATGGCAACTCAAAGCATCAAGTATATCTAAAATATTTTTCTATGTACAATATATATTCTATTCATTATAATTATAGTCTTTTTAAATATTTTAAATGTATTTGAATTATTCAACTTTCTATTTATAAGCACGAATACAAGTACTTATTGATGTAAACACAATAGATTATATTACATAATTATTGTATATAATAAATATTGTTGGTCTTTATGACTTAAACAGATGCTCAATTTGACGTGATAACTCTATTTGTTTGTCATCTCTTTTTATGAATGAAAGCCCGAAAAAAATTAAAATTGAACATAATCACGTCATACATTGCAGAACTTTTATAAACTAATTGTAAAATTGACGAAAGTACGTTTTATAATTAATCTTTAATAAGAATTAGAATCTAATGTTTTAAATTATGCATACCATTCTTGTTTAATTCAATGCAATCGGGAGGTGCAAAAAAAAAAAAAAATATTAAAAGTACAGAAAACGTAAAATGAAAATAGAAATAGTGCACACACCAATATATTACATGATAACAATTAATGAGAGTGTAGAAGCATTTTTGGATTTTTCTGAATGACAGCTTACCTGGGTGGACATCATCTGCGAGTGTGGGGGCGGGGGTGGCTGGGGGTGCTGGGGAGATGGCTGTGATGAAGGGTGAGTGGGCGGAGATGGTCGCATTGTCGAGTTGTTCTGCAACAAGCAACGCAAAACGCCGGACATGTAGGCAACATTGCTATCCACAGGCAATTAAAAAAAATTTAAAAAAAAAAATAGTAATAATAAACAGCTAGTAATAACTAATGTAGAGAGAAGATGACAAGAAACGTTTGGAGCCACGGGGGTTGTAAGAGCCGAGATACAAAACGTGGGTAGGGTGACATGTATTTTACTTTACTTCATTCGCAGATAGAATGAAACGTGAGAAGAGATGTTAGGTGATTGCCATTAAAAATGAACAATGGTCACTTTACCCTCGAGATATTATCGATTATACGACGCGTAAAAGCTTCTAGACCCTGTGATGTATTACATATTGAGTGAATAGTATATATATTAATTTTAACTCGCGTGATAGATGAAAATGCTTAGGCAAACGTTTAATATTAAACACAAAAATTTGCCGTTTTTTTTTTTATTAAAAACATTCGAATTTTTACGCTTGTAATTTATAAACACTAATTTATTTTAAGAAATATGAAAGAAATTGAATGTACAGAATTAATCCTTTTATATTATGTATTGGAAGGTAATAAAGACAATTAATTTTCTTTATATTTAGTTCAATTTATCTGCACAAAAGCTGTATTTATTACTCTTGATATTTAAACAATCTTTAATAGCTACGATAAATAAATGCAATTAAAAATATTTGATATCTGTATGGAGTTCGCATATCATATTACATTAATGTAATACAATAGAAAAGAACAGAGAAACAATGTTCGTTATGTTCAGTTTTATAATAAATTTTAACGGTAATATTCAAAAAATTATTTGCAAGCAATTAAATGAAAAGTATAGCGGCACAGACCTACATTTATTTAACATTATAGATATGCAAAACACAGCCTTTATAAAATCGCATAGAATAAAGCTTTGAATTTTACACGTATATTTTAAAGTCATAATCTTAGCTTTTACCCGGTATAATCTTAAATATATCTGTTATAGAGTAAGATGAAGATTTTTTTTTAATTAAATGGATTATGTATATATGAGTACAATATTTACACATAGAATTCAATTATTTTTTTTTTTAACATTCGAACTATAATGCATTTTCTTTATTTTGCAATCTAAATAAATTAGATACGTAATCGAACAAGCAATATCTTATATATCTAAATAAAATTTGGTAGAAGTCTAAAACATTTTCTAGAATCCATTTTAACCATTCTTAAGCAAATTTGACAGTACAAAAGTCCATATTAATATGACTAATGAAAAACTCCTTTGACATTTTACATTTTCACATAAATGATATTATAATAATTGATTTCTACCAGGCTAAGTAAGGTTCCTATTGATTCGTCATCCTGTCTTAAGGTCTTATTTTCCACAAATAAATGGTCGACAAGAACTCACTTAGTTTTAAAAACACAGCTTCGTTACTTAAATAACAAAATAAATGTGTTTGAAAATAATAATAATAATCTGAATATGTCAAATAACATTTCGTCTTTAATTGCAAGTCTTGTAGACCACTTATACTAGTCTACAGTTAAGGCAAGCTTCATTAGTAAAGAAAATGCTTTGTCGTTGAATCTCGTATAGGCTGACGCTTTTTACATCGATAGTGTCAGATTGAAATTTTGAATTGTAGGCATCATTAAATGGTTAAAGGCGATGTAAGAAGTTAATCTCGCTGCCCGTTACATTAACAGACATGCATATGAATTTTATAAACACTTTTCTATAAATATAGTCTTTATTCGGTTTACTTAACATAAACACACCTTTTCGTATATCTGATTTTGTCTGACTTTTTGTCTGTAAATCCCATGTGATATTCTAGGAATATTTCCTCCTTTGATAACAATGATAAAAACGTCAATCTCGAAGCGAGTATTCAACTTATTGTCCGGTACACTTGTGATATACCGTATTTTACTCTAACACTATTTCTAACATCCACACGTCATTATTCTGTTAAAGGATTTGACGACCCATAACAATTAAAACAATACACGAATGCACATACACGTGTTAGGCACACAGTAAAGATAAGTATACATAAATACAGATAAGACAAGCAGTGGAAAGATTTAAATAGTTTTTCATAAGAATTTGGGTCTAAATAACATGTTTAATTGACAGTTATTATTTAATGTTATACGATAGTTATTATAGAATCACGTTAGGCTAAGGAAACAAAACGAGTCTTGCAAACATCTGCAAACTATTTTGTCTTTTACATTTGTTTGATAAAGAGATTAACTGTTATCAATTAAAAACAGAAAGAATAAGTTTGAAACTTTACTTTAAAACGTGACAGAAATCCATATAAATGCTCGCTAAACAATAATTTGTCGGAAAACATTAAATATTTTAGTCACGATTTAAAGTTTTTCTGTAACAAATATGAAACGTATAAATACATTATTGTACTAGAAACAAAATAGAACGTCTCAAATACTCATGGTAAAAAATAAGAAAATTATAGATCAATTTTTCAAATAATAACATGAAATCAATTAAAATTTATGCGTATATATATTTAATATTGGTTATATTTTTATTATAAATTGTAAATTTTATTATATTTTGCCTTACTATTTAGCTCGGGATTTTTTCTTTTTGATAATTTTAATAGCAAAATTATTGTATAAAATGTTCGTAATTAAAATAATGAGCAATTTTGATAAATTGTTAATATTTTAATCAATTCGAAACTCTTCCTACAACTTTTTAACTACGTATTATTTCGGCATTCAAAATTTTATTTTTTCAAATAATTCAAAAATTAGTTGTTTAAATTTATACGAGCAGATCAACGATTTAAAAAAATTTATTCTTAGACAACACAAATCTAATCAATAAATTGAAACAAAAGAAATTAAATAATTATTTCATCTGTTTATTTAGAAAGGCGCGTATATATTAAATTTATCAACTTCATAAAAAATGTATAAAAGTCGAGAATATCATGAACTTTCGTGTTTATTTGTCATATACATATTCAATGTATTATTGACGGAAAAATCTAATTGATTTCTCGCTTAATGTAGTACCAAGAGATAAAATACGTTATAAATAGAATACGTATTATTAAATTTGTTTACAAAATTTTTACGTTAGAATTTGCAAGGATAAAATTTAATAAAAAAAATTATTTGTTATTAAGTGTTTTTTATTAATTATTAATAAACAACCTATTTCTTTTAGATATTTAATTGAATACAATACTTATAATATCAATCTTCAATTAACTATAATTACTCAAAAATTTGTAATTGGTCTCGACATTCATTGAATTAATGATTATTCCTCAATTAAAAATCAATCACGATATTTATTATAACTTTGCTTATTATACCAAGGATTTAATACTTATATAATTTTGTATATTAAATCTTAAATATATGACTCAATTTATATTTTCGATATAAATTTCAGAATTAAAGCATTAGGTCCTTTAATTAAATTATGCTTGTATCTGCTTAAAAAATTGACAAACGTGAATATTCATTTAAACCGTTTATATTTTTTGTATGTTTGAATTGCTGCGAGAAGAATAATAAATTTAAATATACAATAATTATAAACGCATAATAAACGCTCTACCATTTTTCAGGGTAATCTATAGGATAATAAATTCAAACCTCTCTCTCTCTCTCTCTCTCTCTCTATATATATATATATATATATATATATATATATATGTAAGTGCGTATGTGTGTGTGAGTGTGTGTGGAGGGGTTGGGGTGTTATGGGTCATAGATACGATATTTATTAAGTACATTGGCGAGATTGAGACTTACGGTGAAAAAGCCAGGTGGCATTGGACCGCCAGGCATACCATCATTTGGAGGCATCTGTCCAAGAGGCGAAGGTGCCGGTCCAGCATTCTGTGAATACAGCGATGTTTTTAGATAAATATAAATTTGTCGAGAGCCTGCACGAATGCTCTATGAGTACGACTTATCAATTGCAATACCCATAGAGATTTGATCTGGTGTTTGTTTCTCAGGAGTACCTTAAAACTCTATTCATTATTTTAAAGACACTTGGATATTTTAGGCGTGCAAATTCCATTCAGTATTTGTACATATTAATTTAATGAATTCTTCTAATGCACTTTTTAAAATGAAAAATCCGTAATTTGAAAGTTTTAAAGGCGTTTATAATTTCTTATAAAAATAAACATGCTATTATAGATTTTGCTGCATATGATTTGCACAACCAACTAACAGAATATTTATCATTAGTTGTTGCACCCGTTAATAAGAAGACATTAATAATAAATATCTTATTTTAAAAATATACTTTATATACTTACGTGCGCAATTCCGTTAACTCCATACCCGCTGTTTACGAATCCCTGAAATTAAAAGTTTGATAAAAACTCATCATAGTAGCGCAGCATAAATACTGATAGTCTAGGTAATTTATTGCATCAATAGCTGTACTATTATCTTATGCGATACACGAAAATAATTGTAATATTCGCGAGATTGAAATTCCAGTATGAATTGCTCGATGCTGATAATCGACAAGTAATAATGCCGTTACTCACGTAATCGTGAAAAGCTTTGGCTTCGCTACTGTGCTCGCAAGAATCTCGGCGCTCAGGTGCCGCGCAATACAGGTCCCAAAACACGCTGAAATTTTCGAAGAAATTAATAATTAAACATCTTTGGGATTCTTTGGTCTTTAATGGGTCATTTTTGTAGGTTTAGTTATTCTTTGTTACTCACCACCACCAAGAATGAAGAAATCCTGGAGGTTCGCCGAGCGTTATATTTTTCTCCCATCGAATCTGTATTACAATTAAAATTTGGCGTTGTTTAATAGATTCGTGAAATCGTGAGATTAAGCAAGTTGATTAAATTTTACAATACCTCGGATAAAAATGTTTGTGCTGCTTTCTGTGCACCAATGTGTAACAAGTATTCATATACATATAAAGCTAATCTGAAAGAGAAAAATAAAATAAATATTAAATAGACATCGAAGGTATATTTAATTTGATAAATAGATATATTCCAATATTGTAATTAAAAATTTTGTAAAATAAGGGAAAAATGGTATTATTGTCATGTGAAACATAAATGATAATATATAAAAAATTATAAATTATAAAAATAATTAATTTATCGTAGATGTCCTTACATTTTTTTTTTTTTTTTTTACTAAGTATAAGAAAGTATTTAATCATAATGTAGATTTCTTTTCTTATGTCAGCTCATACAATATTGTGCATAATGAATTTATACCGAAAATGAAAATTAAAAATCATTTTTAAAAAATATTCCAAAAGTGTAACAAAATATTTTTATTTTCGACATCATTGGAACTTTATTTTTACACTTTCAAAAATATTTTGGCCACAAAATGAAAATGATTGAAACAGAGAAACAGTTTGTTTTAATTTGAAAAATCTTAATATTTACTGTGCTTGTCGACAATGTACCGTTAAAAATTAAAGAAGATATGTTCTCCATATTTCAAATACAAGTAAATGGCATAAAAGACTTGAAAATAATAAATTTCTTATGTAACATAGGAAACGATTGTCCTATTGCTCACAATAATGACGCAGGTACAAAAAAACTTACTGATTTAATAATTTAAAACTTCACTATTTGAAGCAGCAAAATCGTAGCATTTGATACATCATCTAACAAGTGTACCTTTTAATTTGTTTAATTATTTCATATTTCTCTCTTTCTTTTCTTTATATATGTTTTATAGTCTACATTATACTATAGTATACCTTTTAAAAAATTAATTACTATATCATCGTGGTAAATTATTAAAAGACCTCGGTGCATTTATTATAAAACAATCTCATTAAAAAAAGATTTGATGAATGTTCAATGAGGCTAATCTAATAATACAATACAGCGTTGGGCAGATTAATAGGCCACAACTTTGCAACTAATGTCATTCGATATTTGATAATTAACGGGAGCAATGGTCAAAGCCTTCGATCGACCCTAAGCAGGAAATTATGTATAATCGCATCGGTAAAGAAAATTTAAACGCTCGTACGTAGAATCGGCGAGAGCAGGCGAAAGATAGAGAAGAGCGTAGCGGCGGCCAGGAAAAGGTGGCGCGATAGTCGGTGAAGGGGGGGGGGGACAGGAGAGGAGGGCCATGGATTTTTTTCGCTCGTTCCTCTCTCGCTCTTGTTCCTCGTGCCGCGTCATCGTCATCGTGCGGAGAAAGGCAGGGAGGTAACGAGAGGAAGTAAGACAGGGCGCGGGCTCCCAAGCAGAAGAGAGATGGGAGAAAGCGTCGATTGGAGGAGTCCCGGATCTTCTCAGGGGTGCTCAAATCGGCCGCTTACGTGGGATGATGATGATGGCCGACTACTTGAGCACAAGATGTTTCGCCAATGGAAGTCTACTATTATACGGCATTGCACAACGTACTAGGATCCTTTGGCCGACGTAATGTGTCGCTTTATTCTCAGGTCTATTGGTTATTTGCTTAATCAAAGTTTCTCCTTGGCCATTGCCATTCGATAGGATTGCTACCCCAAAAACTCGTATATAATCGAATATAAGAGCGGGAAATATTGAAACCAAATTTTCATTTTAAAGTATTGATCTTTATTAGAAAATTTACTGTGATAAGTAGCCGTCGAATTCAACCAACTTTACTGGCATACTATAAAAACTTCCGAGTCGAGTGAAATTTGCACCGAGAGTATGGTGGTATTTACAAGGTACATCAAAGTTAATAAGAAAATTTTACATTTAATCTTATCGTTGTTTGCGTTTTTCTCTCTTACGTGGATAGATTGGTTTTTCAAAAAAAAATTTTTTGGTACATATTCATTTTATTGACATGAATTTATGTAAAACTTAATTCAAGATTTTACTTTTGTAATTTTTCCATTCTTTAAATTACTTAATTTCAAGGCAACAAGCCTTTTAAAATTTAATATAATTTAACGAACTATTTTTAAATATCAAGTGCATTTCTATGGTAACAATTAATTTATTCCACGTGATTACGAAAAAGTAGAGTTCATTAGTTAATATAAAGTAATGTAAATACAATTAGTACGTACTTCTAATTGAGGTAATAAATTCGAATAGTTCTATAGTGTAGCACATGCAAGAAATAAAATAAAATTTTACAATTTAGAATCGTTTTGAAATGTTTTATTGCATGTACCTATCGATCTTTATCGAATTATTAGAAATATCATTTTACTCTATATGTATGTGCGTAGTTGTATAGATGTATATAGAAATAAAATGACCAACAACATTGGAGTACAAGTGCTTTTACAAATATTACTTGGGGGCAAAAATTTCAACATATAAATATTACGCTTTGATGTACATAAAATATATAAGTACAGTACAAGAGCGAAAGGCTTGATATCGACGCCATGTTGATTTTCTTTTCTTCGCGACTCATATACTTCTGCCGCAAATGACCAGGTCTGCGTTTATAATTGCGAAGCAGACACGATACTGAGTAGCATGATTATTCTACTTCTTCAGCTCATGCGATATCTCAGAAAATAGAGATTCTTAAAAAGCATTTTCACATTCTGTACGTTAAGAAGTGAAATTTCGAATTGTAAGAAATGCAAAGATTTTGTATGATGAATTAATTACAAATTATAAGCACCAAATTGTTATTTTAGATAGGCGTAGTGGAGACACAGAATAAAAAGTTCGGTAATTTGTACTCATTTGTCAAGACATACGCAAGCTTGTAATTTAACATATATTTTATATACAAAGTTTGTATTCATTAAGATAGAATATCTGAAATTAACACAAAAACATATGTATTTCTGACTAGCCGATAGTAAGAAATTGATAATATGTTTAAGAGCGTTTGTTCGCAAACAATTACCTATGTGTTAAATTCATGAAATTTATAGATATATTTACAAGTGTCTCATCACTCTACACTACAATTCATGGCATTGGTGATAGATAATTAAGAAAAGGAACATTTGCAACTCTGGAAACTATTGTACGATCACCATCCTATGGATAAACAGATTTTGCGTAGCAACCTGTAATTTTGTATTTTGTCGAGAATACAGGATAACTCCAATTTTGAGCAAAACTTGGGGCACGAGCCAAATCCGTATTCGCTGAATAAAGTGGATAAGATATTCATAGACACTTTAACAAGTCGTTCGTGAATAATGATCAGAGTTTCTCGTGAGAATATGGGTATGGATTTCACGAACCAAGTGATACTTCGTGCTACGATTCCTTGGTCCAAGGTAATTGCGTGATGTAAATATTTGTAAACGTGCAATGGGAGCATATATATGGAGAACAGTAAGGCAATACAACTGGTTCAGCATTGTTGTAAAACAACGACACTACTGTTATAAAAACACGACGAAACTAAGAAAAATCACATTATACATGGTGTAGTGTCACATAAAAAGTTATTGATCATATTAAAAAATCAATCAATTGTCACCCAGTTTATGGAAGAGTGTTGGAACTTTGGCCAAGTGATGTAGCGGAAATCATCAAAAGAATATACAACGATTACACTGAATTGATGATTTCAAGCAGAGTAAAATTTACACTGATTTCCCAGAGTGCCGAACTTCATCAAAGTTATCGCTCCGTCTGTCATTAGTGATATGACACGAATTGCACTGACGATCCAGCACCTGCTACCGAATAATTTCTTTTTCAAAAATGTATATTTGATGTGAATATCCTTTCTTCCTCCGGAAATGCAAAATCTAAAGTTCGGTTAAGGGTCACACGGTAATCGCTACCATGTTAGAGATGTTCTCATTCGATCGTAGCACTTGAATTTTAATTAATTAACTAGTAACTACTGTAAGCTATTGACATTTTATTTTATATAGATATAGATAATCTAATTTAAGATACATACTGATAGTTCTTGAGTTATATAATTTTTGAAAATTATTCAAAAATATCCACGTGATACAAAAATCTAAATATTAGCATAGACTTTCATTCCTTACATCAACTTCAGTTAATAAAAAAATTATTTTATAACACTTTCTTCGTTATATTAATGGCATCATGTCATGGATCATTACTATACATTTATAATAAATTCAAGCCAAGATTTACAATTGACTATAACTTTATATCAACATAAAGCAATGCCATAAACATCAATTAAAAACTGTTCACACTGAAATATCGTTTTAAATCATTATAATGTCATCAATGTATCGACAATTTAATTGTCCTTTACAATCACTTACGAACTAATTGTATTTCTAACGCGAATACCGACGCCGATTTGTGCATACGAATTTATAAATTAAAGGAATTCCATTAGGATGAATTACCAATACGAAGCAAAGAATTCTACAAGCATATCGCAATGTTCGTAACTTAAATAGTTAGGGAATAGCGGCAGTAATTTTCAAAACTCTCTTTCAGTGCACGGATTTTGCAAAGACAAACCGTTGCAGCAGCCGTAGGCGAGAAAGCGGTTTACATCCCTTGTGCATGTATACGTCTCTGTACATGCGCGAGTCTCTTTCCTTCTCCCTCTGCTATGAGGAGAACTAGGCAGGAGAGTGTGGCACACTTCGATCGACAAAATTAATGGGAGCGCGTCGAAAATCCCGCTTTGGAGCTGCCATTCACCGTAGAACTCGCGCATGGCGTCTTGTACATTCAGTGGGCTTTTCCTTTGTTTACATCACGCTTCACCTTACGTTTTATTTCTCTTGCTTTTTTTTTTTTTGTTTTCACATTTTTTTTTCAACATCCTGTTAAATTCAAATTTTTAATAAAATTTACTTTTACCTTGTGTATCATAATTATTAGATGTAACAATTGCCCATATCAAGTAATACTCTTACTATAGCTCCGATAACTGTATTATTATTATTTTACTGAAATTTATTACTTTAGAATACAGCAAAATTTTCAGTAAACACATTAAACATGACGATTTTGCGTGATGTGGTGAATTGTCCATAATTTTTTATTATTAAGCAAAATTTATTATTAAAACAAGCTCGAAATATTTAATAATTGATATTAACAAAATTAGCAAATTTTAGCTTTTCTATTACATAAAAATGCATTTAATATTTAAGCTGACTTTTTCATTTCATTATTAATATTTTCATCAATTGTACAACTATAACATGTTCATAAGTATAACAGTGCACTGACACTTTTATAAAATTGAACTTTCTTATGTTAATTTTAATCTAATAATAAATACTCTTTTAATTAAAAAACGATCAATCAAAATAAATCATTGTTAAAATCAATTTTTTTTAAAATATTTTAAGCGCCACTGTTCGAAGTTCATTTTTACAAAACAAAATCTTTATAATTGTACATTACTGTGTTATTCTATATTACATATTCTATACTACAAAAATGGATTGAAACAACTTTTTAAAATTGGCAATAGCTTTTACATCCCGTATAATTATTTGCTACATTTGAACTATTCGATATCATTGGCTGAGCTAATTATATATGTATGTATGTATGTATGTATGTATGTATGTATGTATGTATGTATGCATGCATGCATGTATGTATGTATGTATGTATGTATGTATGCATGTATGTATGCATGCATTTATCTATCTATATATTTTGAATTAAAAACGTATTAATATTAAATAAACGATCTCATACGGGTAATTTTAAAACTAATTCTTTTTATTTGTCACTTTATAAGATAGCAATCGAAGTCTTTACTAATTTCAATATTTTTATAAGAGCATAATTAGTAATAAACATGATTTATTTAATTACACTTCAATATTCACATACTTGAATTCGTGCTTTATTGCATGCCTTGAATGATGTTAACGAAGGTTGAGTGCCGATAAAACAGTTTTTGTTTATTGTAGTATAAAATTGCCTTTTTTCATTTTAACTGCCGACGAAATCTTCATAAACTTTCGACAATAATATAGTTATATTATTAAATATGCACATATGAATATTATAAAAAAGGTAGATATTGTACATTTATTTAAAATGTTCACAGTTTAAATTGGATTGCTGTTGATTTTCAAACCACTGTGGAACTTCAAATGTAATTGTAGATAACACATATTCGGTGTCTGTTCATTCTACTATAACTTACTTTTTATCCTCGTATAATGTTTTAAATAACAGATTTCAATATCGTCAACTTTGAATGTCGGCCATTTTGTAAATATTCGATTAAAATTTTTTGTCAACTACTATACGACATCCGTATTTATAAAAATAACGTGCCTTTTTATTGCTTTACTTTGAAGGATTTGTTTATCGGAAATCGATACCACCACGTAAGTATCACTTGGGAATATGCAATTTTGACGATAACACTTTAAGCTAAATTTTTGTATATAAGTTATAAGAATCTGTATTACAATAAATTAGACATTGTTTAATGTGATGAATATTTTCAAAAGTTCCCGAGTTCCTAGCTTTACAATCACGCTCTCTGGACAGCTTAAATAAAGTCCAATAAATTTGCATTTCGTACAATTGCATTAAAATGTACTTATGTGTCTTAATCAAATTTGGTGCTCCATCATTGTTATATAAATATGAAATATATTAATCGTTCTTAGTAATTTTTCGAATATTCAAATTTTTCTGCAATTGCAAATCGTTTATGTTCCGTCAAGTTAAAATACCTGGATTCAAATGGAATATTTTTCCGAACAGCACAATAATTAACCATGCAATAATATTACAATTAATTATAGGTAAAGACGATTTGCTATTAATAAATGTACAATCTTGTGCTTACGTATTATTCATAAATGAGTTTATATCAGTTGTATTGCAATTCTATTTGTGTATGTGGAAAAAGAAAGACGCACGACAAGCAAATCATAAAATCCAAACGTCAACAGTCTATCACGAATTTTTTACACGTACGCGCTCAAGTTAAGTCGTTCCAAAAATCAAAAGAATATGCGTAACATTGACGTACGCGATTAGTAAAGCTTATTATAAACAAAGGACTTAATTGCGACACACGTGAAAATTCGAGGTTACTCGCTGCGGCACAGTAGAAAATGCCGTAAAATAAGATAACATCTATGTGTACTTCATCCGCATGCACGAAGGAAAATATGAGAAAATAAATAAGTCTGGCGGACAAGGGCAAGCGATGAAACTGTAATTTACATTGGCTTAAGAAAAACCGGAATAATACGTCGCTGGGATGCTGAAGGAGAAACTCGGCTGGCTGGCGCACAGAGCGAAGCAAATAAAAAGATAATAAACGCAAAAGATGATGAAAAAGGACGTACTTCTCTCTGGCTTGGTTGTCCGAGGGCACCGACGAGCCCTTACCCTTGGAGTACATGCTTGCTTCTTATCCCGTGCGGTATCCTCGTCCCCGGCGTAAACACGCCGCTCCCACTCCGGCACGCAAGGACGCCAGCGGACGTTCGCACAGTCGTCGATGTCGATGACGGTGACGATGACGACGCTCGGCGGCCAATATACCTCCCACTCCCCCTCTTCTTGCGCCTGCTCGCTCGTTCTCGCTCTCTCGCTCTCTCTCTCTCGCTATGCCTGCGGCGCGCGTCGTTCCACCTCTCCGTATCTTGCACGTAGGTACGGGAACTAACCTACAAATGCTAGCGTCGGCGTTACGCGCTTGGCAGAAGGATGACCGCTGAGACTTTCCCTTAGCCAGAGCGAGCGATGGCGACGAGCGCCGGGGCTACGATACGTCTCGGTGCCGTCGGTCGCGTCATCGTTCCTTTCGGCGGAACGCGGATCGCGCGTCGCACGTTCGTCCGATGAAAGGCCAAGTAGGAGGCGTCTCGCAGCTTCTTAACCTCGAAGGGAACCTGGAAGGTGGACCGACGGCGATGAGCCACTAGGTGACGGGACACGCGCACAGTAGTACTCTCTCTCTGTCTGTCTGCCTGCTGCGCTCGCTCTCGAGTCTCACATGCACGCGCGCGCGTGAATCTATGAAAACACGAACCCCTCGTTTGACTGGCTCTGGTTCTCCCGAGAACCGACTATACTGTGTCGCGGTGGCGCTCGCTGCTGTACTCAGCGCTCACTGCTCTGCTCGACGTCTCTACTTTAGTGCAAAAGACAGAGAGAGAAAGAAAGAGAATAGAGCGAGCGAGAGAGTGGCTCATTTGACGACGTCTCTCTCACTCACTCACTCACAAACGCGCACATGCACACAGGCTCTCCTCCCATTCCATGCGCTGCGTTGCATGCGTAACAGTGATGCGCGTCCGCGCCACTTCTCTCTCTCTCTCTCTCTCTCTCTCTGTCTCTCTCTCTCTCTCTTCGCCCCTCCCCTTTTCCATGCGCGCGTGTGCACGGCCGTGAGCGCGCCCCATATCGTCATCATCGTTGTCGTCGTCAAGTTTAGATTTCTATCTTTCCATTACGTCTGTTTGCTTTCGCCTGTTGTTCCCGCGGCTGCTGGATATGCATTTACAATAATATTCAATTCTGATGCTCGGCACACCTTTCAAGAAAGAAAGCGAGAGAAGGGAGATCTATCGCTAAATTTCTACGGCATCTGGTGCGCGTGCGTAATAGCGTGCTCACGCGTACCAGTAATTTCTTCATATTTGTCGATGGGTTGCTGGCTAGTGGTTAGGTAGCTAGGTGCGCATTTTTTGCCACTAGGAAGCCTGCCTGACGCGCCACATCGGATCGGCGAGTCAGCAATGGCCAAAGGGATGCTTGAGTATCGCCCCCGCCCTTGTGCTCGCGACACCGCCGCCCCTGCCCCGGCAATTAAAAAATGTCGTCTTTGCTCACGTGTATACGAGAGTATGTGTGTCTCTTGTGCATATATTTTTAAACAGATGTGTACCAGAGCTGGGAGGGTGCGAGAGAGAGCAAAGGGCAAAGGCCACAACAGTCGGTTGCACGTATATTTTTCTCTTTTTAATTATCGTATGGAAATAACACGCATTTTTTAATTACTTTTATTTTATTTTTTCCTTCTCTTTACTTCCTCGTGGAACGGTAGTCGGTTGGTATAGGAGAGTGTTAAAGTCGTAGCTCGTTATGTTTCTCGACCACTATCCTCACTCTCAGACTCTTGCTCGCTCGCTCGCGCTCTCTCTCTCTCTCTCTCTCTCTCTCTCTCTCTCTCTCTCTCTCTCTCTCTCTCTCTCTCTCTCTCTCTCTCTCTCTCTCTCTCTCTCTCTCTCTC